>JBCNYH010000007.1:3916269-3932493 GCA_039654325.1 Tandanus tandanus
TTACGAGTTTGTATTCAATAATTACGAGTTTGTATTCAATAATTACGAGTTTGTATTCTAATAGTTACGAGTTTGTATTCAATAATTACGAGTTTGTATTCAATAATTACGAGTTTGTATTCTAATAGTTACGAGTTTGTATTCAATAATTACGAGTTTGTATTCAATAATTACGAGTTTGTATTCTAATAGTTATGAGTTTGTATTCTAATAGTTACGAGTTTGTATTCTAATAGTTACGAGTTTGTATTCTAATAATTACGAGTTTGTATTCAATAATTACGAGTTTGTGTTCTAATAGTTACGAGTTTGTATTCAATAATTACGAGTTTGTATTCAATAATTACGAGTTTGTATTCTAATAGTTACAAGTTTGTATTCTAATAGTTACGAGTTTTTATTCTAATAGTTACGAGTTTGTATTCTAATAATTATGGTACCCCGCCCTCGCCCAGAGTCGGCTGAGATGGGCGGCAGCCTCCCCGCGACCCTAATTAGGATTAAGCTGTTCAGAAAATGAATGAATGATATAATTCACTCAGGCAGCACGGTGATGCAATGGTTAGCACGTCCGCTCGCAGCAAGAAGGTCCTGGGTTCGATTCCCGGGCTGCGGAGTTTGCATGTTCTCCCAGTGATTGTGTGGGTTTCCTCCGGGTACTCCGGTTTCCTACCACAGTTCTAAAACATGCACAGTAGACTAGTTGGCTGTTCCAAATCGCCCCTAGGTGAGAGAGTGAGTGTGAATGGTTGTGAGTGTGTTGCCCTGCAATGGACTGGCGAGCTTTTAAAGGTGTACCCCGCCCTCGCGCAGAGTCGGCTGAGACGGGCGAGATGAATGATTTATAATTCAGGTCAAACAAGTCCAAAAAATGGAGAAGCCACCTTTAATTTACAGGAAGTAAAGTGTGCTGTGTAAAATGTGCTGTAACCTCTTTGGTGCCAGATACCACGGCACCCCCTCGGAGGTCTTATGGAGTTCACACCTTGATGGGTTCGAGTTGTTTTGGTGACACAAGTAGGACACGATAGGAGGCAGGTTGTTAGTAGTAGGTGGTTTCAATGTTCTGGCTGATCACAGTGTATATACATATCTCTGAGGCTGATTGGTTTATTTTCTCTCAGCCATGGGTGCAGTAGGATCAGAACGTAATTTGTTTACGTGTACCTCTTTAGTGCTTTAAACATTTATATCTGTATAATAACATTATACCTTACATTTGTATCTATGTAATTGCACTCCCACTAACTAAAATTGGTCAGGAGGGCTGGGGGTAATGAAGGGGGCATAAACGTGTGTGAATGTTCGGTGTCTAATCTTTAACCAGCATTTATCTGAAAATGTGTGCGGTTTCATCAACTCCCACTCAAGGGCAGAGGCTGGTGGAGGTGCGTTCCGCCCACTTCTGATTACAGAGCGTTGACATTCTTAAACTTTATGTACACTTACAGCATTTGGCAAACGTCCTCATCCAGAGCGACTTACAGAAGTGCTTTAAAGTCTTTATCAGTGAATACATCCTGATACTGGTTCACTAGGACATAGACTAAGTATACAGTCAGTCAAAACTCAGTGGGTTGGTCTTGCGTGTGTGTGTAACATAGTGCTATTCCAAGTATGTCCGAAAAAGGTAGGTTTTCAGCCGTCGTTTGAAGACACCCAGTGACCCAGCCGTCTGGACATCTAGAGGAAGTTCATTCCACCACCTCGGTGCCAGAACAGAGATGAGTTTGGCTGCATGTTTTCCTTGTCCCATGATAAAAGTTGGGACCAGTCCATCAGTGCTAGAGGATCTGAGAGAATGCCGCGCAGTGCAGGGGTGTGGTAAGTGCTTTGAGGTAGGAGGGTGCAGGCACATTTTTGGCTTTGTAGGCTAGCATTAATGTTTTGAATCTAATGCGAGCAGCTACAGGAAGCCAATGAAGAGATCATAGCAGTGGAGTGGTGTGGGAGAACTTGGAAATGTTGAAAACAGGCCGTGCCGCTGCATTCTGGATCAGTCGCAGAGGTTGAATGGCGCTCAAAAGCAGACCTGCCAAGAGTGAGTTGCAGTAGTCTAGCCTTGAGATGACAAGGGACCGAATCTGAGTATCTGAGTGGCCTCAGTGGAAAGAAATGGACGAATCGTTCGGATGTTAAAGAGGAGAAAAAGACATGATGGAGAAAGATTAGCAATATGAGAGGAGATGTAGAGTACCACCAAAGGGTGGATATTCTATGCCAACATGGGCCTTACATGATTTTAACCAGATGATGATGTTTTGAGACATGTTTAACCTTATATTTTATATAAGTTTATATCTTATATTAAAATATATTATTTCGTTTACAACTGAACATGCACGTTTAAGTGTGGAAGACCTTTAAGGTACAACAAGTTTATCATCTACATTTTAATAGTTGAAGAGACTGGATACATGTTACCTTTATGTAGGATACTTTCACTTAAGTATCATATTTAAATCATTTCTTTCAAAAATTAAACACAATGTACTGAGAAACACTGGATGAATCTAGAGGTAGAAAGATCAGCAGTGTCCGTACAGGGTGTGAATTCTTGCTCGGACAGTCCCTCGTCCTCGGCTCCATCACTCCAGTTTATAATCCGTTTCAGCTTGAGACGTGTGGCAGACGTTCCATTTTAATTTGTATATGTCTGATATGTATATATTTTTTAACAAATATTGCCGGCAAAAATTTCAGAAAGAGTGTAGCAGCATTTTTTATCTTAATTTAAACCTCCACAACCTGAGCAGGCAGTTTATCCTTTTTCACAAACAACCTGCGATTTTTTTTTTTTGCCGTACGATTTTAATGGAGCTCCGACAGAAGGTACTGACGCAGCTGTGGGTGAGGTGGACTTGAAAGCTGTGTAGTTGCGTTCACATACAAGATACGCGTCATGGGGAAAATGAGTCAGGTCTGAAAATTAAATCATGTGATGTTCATACGAAAGTGATACGATTGTTCAAAAACGAAAAACCTCATACAATATTCCTGTGATACTCTGTTGACGTATGATCGCCGTACATAAGTTACATGATGCATGTACGCTCCACCTAACACTCGGAAGAATGTCAGGGGTTTAACGTAAAACAACCATACGACTATTGTAAGAAAACTGTATGACTGGAGCATCAGCTGATCCAAAATCGTATGTCTATCGTAACACAAGCGTAGGATGTCGTAGGGCATCGCAGAGCAGAGCAGAGAAATGGACCTGACGCTGTGACTTACCTACGAGAGGAAAAAAATTCGGAACATGTTGGGGTCTACGATGACATTTCCGTCACACAACGAGCCCACAACTGTCTGAGAAAACTCTCCAAATTTCTGTTATAGACTTGTTGTATACCTATTGTGTAACATATATGACGGGGGCTTTACTGAGGCTCGAGACTCATCAGGAGATTACACCCCCCACCCCCCCACCCTCGACGTCCCCCGACCTGCACATGTCAGAAAATATAAACTGCAGAAAACCTTACATATCAAAAGGCACCCACCACTAGACGGCCTAGTGGAAGTAACCACCGAGTTTGATGAAGAAATCTGGGACAGTTTCCAGGTTCTGGACAGGAAGTGAAATGATTACGGGTGGACAGATGGAGTTACTGATGACTTTGTCCCTCGCATCAAATGACAAAGCAGCTGCAAATGGCTTTCAAGTTCTGGCTTGGAAATGACCACCACCCATGTTTATACATGAGAAATTGGTTGCCATGGTAACAAAAATGGACTATGCAGAAACAACCGCACGGCCTAGCAGAAGTTTCCGGGTTCTGGGTCGGAACTGAAATGATTACAGACGGACAGACGGACAAACGGACGGATTTAGTGACGACTATATCCCTCTGCATCATACGCCGGGTGGATAAAATGACAGTAAAGAATTTTGACTTTCAAATTTCAAATAAACAGCTGGGTAAAAACAGTGACAGACAGACAACGCGACGGTAAACACACTGTGATTTTAATGAAAGCTTCCATAAACATCATGACCGTAACAGTGAGTGCGTACTGACGGACGGAAAAATGAACTCTTTCCCAGACTTTTCCAGTGGGATGTTTTCACAATGCAACCATCGGGAGAGAAAACAAACCCTCCTACATACTCACCGGGAACAAACGGTGGTGGTGGAGCTCGAAACTAGGATAGATGACTAACGTTGAACTAATTCCTCTCCGGCATGCAGTAGCATTAAAGATAAAAGGGAATGATCCAGTGTTACATCACGTTCATCAGCTGCTTTAACGGCTTTCAAGAAAAAAAAAAAAAAAGAATTTGTTTACACGGGTAAATTTATACCAATAATACACACAGTTAAAACCGCAACCACCAAGAACCGGCAAATACGGAGCAGCAGGAAGCGATACGCGATATATTCACACAGCGATATCAGCACAAAATGAGCCCAGTGCATCAAAAGTTCATTCTGAGACGCAGAGATTTGAAAAGAGGGTGTCAAAACATTCCAAACCCCCCACAACGTTTCCTTATTTTAACCATCTGGTCTCATTTTGTGGCAACATGCCGTATATATAAATAAATAAGTCGTGACATCAGCAGCTCCGCACATTCTTCAACCAGTGTCACAAAGCATTGTTTAAAAATAAATAAATATACAGACGTGATCCTCAACATGAAAAAAAAAAACTTTAACCCCACTTCACACGTGCACCTTCCGGCATCACCAGGCAGGTATCTGAAATCCAAACACCGGATCACATCCCCTGCAGTGTGAAATAAGTTCACAACCGCTAATTTAACCTTGCTGTGGGACTCGTGTAGCGCTTCTCAGCCCACGGAGTTCATTATCATCAGTCTACAAAGTATGTGTGTGTGTGTGTGTGTGTGTGTTTTGCTTTGCAGCCCCAAAACAGAGTGAAACTTATGGAACATGAGCTCTCACGTGTATCAGCCCAGAGAGGCTTCCCCAAAACATTTTTCACGTACTTTAAAATTGGCTCAAAACAAAAAACAAAAACAGCTGGTTGTTTAAGTGATTACATTTTTGTCCCCATGAGGACAGGAGACGGCAGCAAAGTACACGTTATTGCTTTTTCGACTTCCAGTGTTTTCCGATAAATATCAAAATCTGTTGCTGTATTCATTCAACACGACTCAAGTTAATACTGACTGGCAAAATAAAAGTCCCCCGTAACGCTCTTTACATAATCGTGCTTCATATCGCTGGAATGTTATTTACTAACACAGGTTTTACTCAATCAGTCCAGGTGATGCGGTGATCAGTCCAGGTGATGCGGTGATCAGTCCAGGTGATGCGGTGATCAGTCCAGGTGATGCGGTGATCAGTCCAGGTGATGCAGTGATCAGTCCAGGTGATCCGGTAATCAGTCCAAGTGATGCGGTGATCAGTCCAGGTGATTCGGTCTGTTGTGTTCTCGGTAGGGGTGCCAGAAAACCTAAATATCCAGCTGTGGGGAAATTCCTCACCAAAATAATAAGCAGGATAATTCTTTTTGGTCGTTCACTGCTTTAATGCGTGTATGATCTCACTTCACACTCAGAAGCAATAAACTCCTCTGAAGATTTTAGTTAATACTAAATTAGCCGCTAGCCGAAGCCATTACACGATATGTTCCAGTGAATTCCTTTCCTGAAAACTCGCGCTGGCCTCTTTTCCAAGGGACGAAGGCAGGAAAGCGTCCAACAACAAACTCGGAACAACGAATGAACCCCACGGCTTCGGGAGCAACTGTTTACACACCGGGGGTTCATCTGAAGCGGGTTGGTTTCGTTCTCCCAGGATGAAGCAGCAGCAGCAGTAGCAGCAGAGGCAGAAGGATCAGGAGGCTGAGGTGGACACGGAGAAAGAGCGCTTCGGAGCGGCTATAACTCCACCCCTTTAGTGAGGGAGGTCTCTAGAGTTATGCGGAAGTCATGTAGAGACTGAAGAACGTTGGTGAGAAAACTGACAGCCAGGTTGTCACGCAGCAGCGCTGTTTCCTCATACATACGCAGGACGATGGGACACTCGAGCAGCAGGGGGAGCCAGTGAGGCAGCAATCGGTCTCTGTACACAGACAGAGAGGCAACAGCTGTAAATATTATAGAACCTTAATAAAGAGAGTGTGTGTGTGTGTGTGTGTGCGCGTGTGTGTGTGTTGGGGGGCTTGTCCCTACCTTGCCCCAAGGCAGATCAGAAGCTGGAATTTGCCGTCTTTGCCCAAGTTGCGTGAGGTATTGTTGATAGCGTTGGCATAGCGACAAAGAGAGTTGCAGCTCGAACCAATGGGTCGCTGCAGATCACCCATCTGATCCGAACTCTCCATATACACCACCGTCCTCTCTGTTCAACAACCAGCCACACACAGGTAAGCGTGTCCATACATCACATGGGTATACGTGTGTTTATATTCAGATATGAATTTATTTTATACGTTCACTACACTGGAAACACCACAATCTGATTCCTTCACTATTTCGGGATAATTAACAATTATGTGCCGAACGCGAGGTGGATGTCGCCGGGGCGAGGAGACTATTTGAGGCAGTGACATCCTGAGCCTGGTGCTTTAGTATATACTACATGTGAACATAAAACACCCCCAAACTAAATCAAGATGCTTAAGGCTTTTTTTTTTTTTTTACATATTGTAACCATGACAGAGGCGGGTCAGGTGAGCTCTGCATGTACAGGAAAACGCCAAGGGGTGAATATTTTGGAATCCGCAGTGGATGCTGAATCCACTGTAATCCCCACCTACCTCCCAATCTCAAAATGATGCATAAAAAACAACAAGGCTCATAAGTGGGTAATGTTTTTAATTTGGTTTGATATTTCAGACACTGATTTGTGTTAAATGTGGATAAACTGCAATACATCACATTATTATAACTACAGCTGTAATAAACCAAAAAGGTTAATGGAAATAAAAATGGAAAATTAAACATTATTTCTGTAACCTGAGATAATTATGTTGAAGAGATCCGAGTGAATACGGCAGTCAAACTAAAGCTACAAGCTGGCAGACATGGAATTCAAACAAGGCAGTAAGAAGCTTCCGGACGGCACGGTGGCGTACTGGTTAGCCCGTCTGCCTCACAGCAAGAAGGTCTTGAGTTTGCTTCCAAGGCTTGGGTGTTTGTGTGGAGGTTGCATGTTCGCCCTGTGCTTGCGTGGGTTTCCTCCGGGTACTCCAGTTTCCTCCCACAGCCTAAAGACATGCACATTAAGCAAATTGCCCCTAAATGTGAGTGTGAATGGTTTTGTGCGTGCTGCCCTGTGATGGTCTGCCAAGCTGGTCAGGGTGTACCCCACCTTCGTCCCAGCAACCCTAGTAATGATTAAGCGGTTCGGCAAATGAGCGAGAATGAACAATAAGCTTCCAGCGTGAGACTTCATTTCACTCTCAATGAACACAGCAGCAGTAACGAAGAAATACTTTTCAGCTGGTGATTTACGTTAGAAAAGCTATTCGAAGTTAAATTTAAAGACTCACCTATAAAGTCCCACAGAAAGATGCTTTTCTGGAAGAGGCGAGCTGTGCGGAACCCGTGGTAGAAGAACTGCTCCAGAGCTCCCACGAGGCCACCCTCTCCGCACAGCAGAAGCGTCAGACTTCCTCTCTGAGCGCAACGATAGAGATGATGAGTCCGATAGATCTTTACTAAACATCACTAACTAACATAGACTCATGTGCACACGTACCTCCTTCTCTGGTTTGTGAAAATGTTTCACAATGTTGTTAACTGCTTCACTGATTGCTTCCTGTATCTGATCCGTCGTTGGCTCTAAAACAAGAGACAGAGTTTTTTAAGGGGAGGAAAAAAAAAAAAAAAAAAAAAAAAAAAAAAAAAAAGGAGTGATCGTTTGTACATAACATCCCAGAGCGAGATGAAAACTCACTGCTGCCTCGGCCTGTGATGGAACTGATGCTGATTCGACGGATTTGTGAAGGTGAGCGCTGAGGAGGCGGGGTCTTAGAACCACGCCCCGCCTCCTCCTCGTTACATGGAACCACCAACTCGCCAATCAGGATTCGCTCAAGACTGCCGTCGTCTACGCCTTTCCCCAGCCAACGACCACAAGGGAATCTGAGACAGACATCAGTATAGAAGGGAAAGAAAAGTAAAAGTTTTGTACAGTGCAGAGTCAATTTAAATAGTTTAAACTTTCCGCTGTAATTTAAGGAATTTTAAAAAATATCATTAACTGTTTAAGAACACGGGGGGGCACGTTCGCCTCACAGTGAAAAAGTCCTGGGTTTAAGTCCCACGCTTGGCAAGGGCACTTTTGCATGTTCTCCCCATCCTTGCATGGGTTCCCTCTGGGTACTCTGGTTTCCTCCCATACCCCCAAACCCTCCTGTTCACAGGCTTCAGTGTAACTGAAAAGCTAATAATTATAAATCCAAACATCGTTTTTAATCCCATATGCTGTTTCCTCCCTTGAGATTTTATCCCCAGGTTTTAACTCTACTCTCCTTCGGCTGGCTGTTTGTTTGTGGATCTTTCTGATTTGGGTTTTGTTTTCAGTAAGTGAAAAGCCGCTCGGTTGAGCTGACTGACTCGGCCATTCCAGAACATTCCACTTCTTTGCCTTCAGAAGCTCTTGGGTTGCTTTCACTGTAAGTTTTTGGATCATGATCCATCTGTACTGTCAAGTGCCTTTCTATCAGTTATGCAGCATCTGGCTGAATCTGAGCAGAAAGTATAGCTCCACACCCTTCAGAATTCATCCTGATTCTTCTATCAGGGGGCAAATCAATAAATACCGGTGACCAGTTCCACTGGAAGCCATACATGCCCATGTCCACCATGTTTGACAGATAAAGACGTATGCTTTGGATCAGGAGTCCTTTCTTTCCCTCGTTTTCCAGAGTCAACCCCCCAGAGGGTGGTCTGGTCATGAATGGATGTTGTGAATGAGGTTTTTCTTCACCATGGAACGTATTCTGTGATTCAGTTTAGTTGTCTTCTGTGGCCTCCCAGGTCTTTTGAAGAATGTACCAGATTGCTGATGTAGCCAAGCTCTCAATAGAAATTCCCATAAACCCCTGCCAAATTCCACACTTGGGGAATCAATCCCAGACATTTTACTCCTTAATTTGTCATGAACTAATGAGGAGACAGATCACACCCCGTCATGTTTATCACTTAAGTGTTCTGTTACTTTAGTAATTTATAGCTGAAATGATCGAATTCATTCACATCATGATACCTTCAGCTCAGGTCAACTGTTGCGGTGCACAGATTCAACATTACGAAAATTGTGTTGCTGTCCAAATACTTATGGATGTTTGTTTTGTCTATTTATTTAAATATGATGAGTGCTTTATAAAAGTGCGGGACTCACTTGTACGTGTGTCCTGTAATCTCGTTGCGAACCATCACGCAGTCCACCAGCCACTTGGCCAGGAGTCCAGCATTATCGTGGCCCAGTTGCACCGTGGTCAGCTTCCCCAGGTTCTGACACTGCAAGAACAATTTACGAAGCGTTAACGTGGACAGACTGTGTACGAACAGCAACGGATCGAAGAAGCCATTACACCCATAACAAACAGTCCAAGTGCCACAGAGCAGCACCGCACACCCCAGAAGAATCATGCAGCACTCAAAAACTACTCATCTACCCAACTAATACTCAGAACCCCCCAGTGTCCCAGCACACTACACACATACAGCATAAGGAAGGACTTGAAATGTCATTTTCATGTAAATTATCCTGAACATCTGGATGGAACTGAGTGGATGGAAGGATGAAAGCGCCTGAAGAACGGCGTAAAGCAAATAAAACTGAGGATTAATTTCTCTGAAAAGCAGCTGCATGAAAATGACAATGTTGAACTCTACAGGAGTATCCAGAAAGAGTCAGTGATGGAGTGAAGAAAAAGGGGAAGAGAGGGAGAGATAGAACGAGAGAGAGTGGGAGAGGGAGGGATAGAACGAGAGAGGGAGAGTGGGAGAGGGAGATAGAACGAGAGAGAGAGGGAGAGGGAGAGAAAGGGAGGGATAGAGGGGAGAGAGAGGGACAGGAAAGGATAGAATGAGAGAGAGGGAAGGCATAGAACGGGAGAGAGAGGGAGAGGGAGGGATAGAACGAGAGAGAGTGGGAGAGGGAGGGATAGAACGAGAGAGGGAGATAGAACGAGAGGGAGAGGGAGAGAAAGGGAGGGATAGAGGGGAGAGAGAGGGACAGGAAGGGATAGAATGAGAGAGAGGGAAGGCATAGAACGGGAGAGAGAGGGAGAGGGAGGGATAGAACGAGAGAAAGGGGGGGAAGAAAGAGAGAGGGGGAGGAATAGAATGAGAGAGAGGGAGAGGGAGAGAGGGATAGAACGAGAGAGCAAGAGGGAGAGGAAGAAAGAGGGAGAGAGAGAGCAAGAGGGAGAGAGGGAGGGATATAACGAGAGGGAGGGATAGAACGAGAGAGCGAGAGGAAGAGAGAGAGAGAGAGAGATGGAGGGAAAGATAGGAAGAGAGGGATAGAACGAGAGAGGGAGAGGAAGAAAGAGGGCGAGAGAGAGAGAGAGAGAGAGAGAGGGAAGGCATAGAACGAGAGATAGAGGAAGAGAGAGAGCTATGGTAAAATGTGCTCCTGACCTTGAAGGGGATGGAGAGGTGCGTTTGAGCCCTAAAGGCAGACTGGGGAAAGAAACACGATGGGTTAGGACATGAAACATGACCGACTGACAGAGGGGGGAGAAGCAGCGAGTGGCACTGCTGGTGGCGTCCCCAGTGACGTAAGGCAGCCTCTCATCAGCAGGTTTTTTAAACATACAGTACAGTACACACTCAAACGAAGTTCCCATAGAAACCTATGAACCACGATACTGATTCATACGGGTTACCCCAGCCTACGGCCTTTCATCCAAGGAACGAACACACGCTGCCAAAATATCCAATCAGCTGTGATGTCATTTTTAAATCCATGTATTGTAGAAGCACAAATCCGCAAGAACAGCTGGTTGTACTGAATCATACTGAACACGGGCTGGGCGACATCACCTAGGAACCACATCGCAATATTTCCTGAGATTCTCACGATAACTATATTTATCCCGATATATTATATACGAAAATAACGTTCAGACATAAAAGGACCGGATGAACAGAACAGGGAGACTATAAGTATTATATACCATTTCCGTGTAGATGGGGTGCTCACATACTCGTGTGCACACCTGTAGTCCATTTTGGACTCGTTGTCATGGACACCTGTCATAACCACAGATTGTTTGTTTGTTTGCTTATTTATTTGTTTGGGAGGGGGATTTCCCCCTTCCTCTAATTTCCAATTTCAAATTCCCACCTGTCGAGTATTGCCTTCCAAACACGACCAAAACCAACCAGGGAGGGGGGTAAGCATGCACGTGCCCCCATCTTTACGAACTGCTGTGCATGCGTATTCAAACGAGTCAATTCCTCAAAATAAAATAAAACCACTTTCACACTTTTAAAACTAAATTAAAAAAAATTTAATTCTGTGCCATGCAGTGTTTCTTGTTAATTTAAAAAAAATTTACATATATTTTTTATGGAAAAAGCGCTGATGTAAGCGTCTGTTTCATTAATTACATAAAATGATACCCATCAGTATTAAAGTTCAGTACGTCGTAAAACAAATGCAGGTTTAAACCAGTTCAGCTGCAGTGAAAATACAATCTGTTCCTATAAATAACAGGAAATAATAGAACATATATATTTTTTTTAATTCTATGACGTCGATTCAGTTCCCCTCTGTAATCTGAGTCCTGAACGTCGCTGGTATTTGATAAGCAGCTCTGAAATTTGTCCGAGTGACAAACGAGGGATTAAAATAATTCAGTTTTACTTTAATGCTTTTAACTCAGACCCGCAGCACAGACCCATCACCATGGTAACCGTTGCCATGAAAGTGGCAGCGCTGATGTCAGGACACTCACTTCGAACGTCATCTCCAGAACATTCTTCGGTATCTGCATGACGCCAGAGTCGCCCAGTTCCCCCGACACGCACACCCAGGGGTTCGATGTGGTAATGGCATTGCTCAGCTTCTTGATCGGGATGATGACGGCGCGGTACGGGATCACTGAAGGGACAAACACAAGTACAGATTTAGTGTAAAGGAAAATCTGAACAGCAGCATATAAAATTCAACAGGTTTACTATCATCACGCAAATAACAACAGTTCATTATATAACACGAAGAATATAAAAATAACACGAAACTTCTTACTAACGGATGCAATAAAATTGTTTTTATGTCAGTAGTAAGGAGCCACGAGTGTAATAAGTGGGATACTGTAGAGCAAGCTGATCACCACCGAAACAAACCCCTTCCGAGTGATACAAGACCTCTCCCGACCCCCGTCAGGATTTATTTCCCCCTTTGTCCCCGTACTGTACTGTAAACCCCCGAGGGTTCCCCCTACTACCTCTCCCACAGTCCGGTCCAGAGAACCATCAAACTCTGTGTGGTGTTGTTGCACGGAGTCTTGCGGGAAGAGTGTGTTGTAAGGTGTGTTGTGTGCACGCACTGATGGTGGTGAAGACGCTGGTGAAGCAGAAATAGTCCACTGTGTTCAGACTCAGCAAATGGAAAAGAAACTGCTCCTTCTCCTCCTCACACCTCAGGAAGGCATAGCGCTTATACAGCTTCCTGTGGACATGACGGAGATCAGAGCAAAGTCTCAGAGACATTTATACACAAACACCCTTTCGAATCAGCACAGGAAATAAAGAGACGTGAAGAACCCTGCAATTAGAACTTCACAGTGACGAGAGGCAATCACATCACATGTCTACACACGTTTCTGACTTTAACATTTCAGGGACAAGGTGTCTGTGTGGTAATACGAGTGTGAGTGTGTCTATGAATGGGTGTGTGCACGTATATATGTCTGTGTGTGTCTGTGTGTGCACAGGCAAAACAGAGAGGCAATAATTTCCCTTGCGGGATTAATACAGTTTAGCAAAATGAAAAATATATATATAAATTAAAAAAAATGTATATATATGCACACACACATACACACGTTTTGCCTCCCTGACCAAGTTGTGATGATTTGTATAACTACGTGTTTCCACTCCACAAATAAACCATGGTGGAACGCAAGCACGGAAGAGGGCAGCCTGCTTACCAAGCCACAGGGGGCCAGCATCCCTTTGTGGCGGAACCTTTTTACCCGCTATGGACCCAAAAGCATCTAAAATGACAATCACAATTGATGGTTCCGAGTTGAAACGTGCTTATACATTCACATATCTTGGAGGCAACCTGAGTGATGACTCATCGCTCGTCTCAGAAATCCAGCGCCGGGTTTCCAGAGGAGCAGCAGCCTTCAGTGCGCTATGTGCGAGGTGTTTTGAGCAGAGAGGTATTACGCTATACACCAAGCTAACAGTGTACACGGCTATTGTCTTGCCTTCCCTTCTTTATGGATCAGAAACATGGCCTACACTGGCGCATCACATCCGCCGTCTTGAAGACATCCTTAAGACAAATCCTGAACGTCAAATGGTGGCACCATGTAATTAACCAAGAGGTTCTAGAGCGTGCTGTCATTCACCATTGAAACCATGCATGCCACCGTGGCAATGGGCTCCACTGGCTCGGACATGTCTCAAGAATGGACGACTCTAGGATTCCCAAGCAGCTCTTGTTTGGGGAGCTATTACACGGCAGGTCCCGCAAGCGCTGGAAGGACTGCGCGAGGGAGGACTTAGTTGCTTTCGGCATCGACCTGAAGTCCTGGTACCACACAACACTAGACAGGGGCTCTTGGCGCTTAAAACGTCTCAATGGAAGACAAGTCTGCGAGGGAACTATTAAATTCAAAGCTGAAACAAGAAGGCAGCGACGCAAGGAGAGGGCTTCTCTACGGGTCTCCCATCGTCAACACGTTGACGGGGACCATAAGTAAATAAGTACACTAACACGCATACATACACATATATATTTACACACACTCACGTATGCTCGCTTGTGTGTATACATGTGTGCGTGATGATCATACTTGGTTATAGCTTGGTTAGAAAGCAGTTGTTTGAGGTGTTGGGAGAGGAGCTTCTTCTCCAGGGACAGACGAATCCAGGCGCGTGCTCTCCCGACGTCGGTCTTGATCTCCCCCATGCTCTGGATGTGCCTGTGGAGAAGAGATTTTGAATACTGTACTGATGTCTAATACACTTCCTTCAGATTAGTACCAACATGACAGACTGTAGGGTTATGTGAAGATGATCCACACTGGTGTACTGTTGATTGACATGCGCCACTTCGTGTCTGGGTGTTGGGTTTCAGACGAGGGTGAAGATATTTATTTATAAAATAAACTATCGATTAACAGGGAGCTAGAACAGATCGTCGAACGGCGGCTCGGTTTACTGACAGAACCCGTTTACCATGTCTGAGTAATCCGCTGCATTTGAAGTGAGTCAGGACGGCGTGGATGCTAAAGCGGTAATACTAACAGAGCGTGAAGAGAGATGGAGGTTCGGTGCTGCTGACCTAGAATCTTTCACAATTTCCCCGCTTCTAACCTCCCGAGAGCGCATCGGCAAGGTACACAACTATCAACCTGAATAGCGCAGGTTCAAATCCAGGTTGATGCCGCAGCCATCCGTAGCGAGGAGTATATGGGAGCTGATTGGCTGAGCTCTCGCGGGAGGGACGGATGGCATACACACAGCGATCACCAATCATACATAGGCGTCTGTGAGCTCATTTGTACAAAGAGGGTGATCGCTTTCCCTCTATGTGCGTTAGGCCGCCCCCGAATGCGCATGTAACAGAATATTGTATTCCACTTTAGCTGGAATGAATCCGAGTCCGGTGATCTCCCACCTCATGTCCTGCACCACTGACACACGCAGCACTGACAGGCCGACAGACGACTCCGCCCTCCGTTTCTCCTGCCCCTGAGCCATTGCCCCTGTGTAGCAGAGGAGAAGGAAATGTTAAACACACAGGTGTGTGTGTGTGTGTGTGTGTGTGTGTGTGTGTGAGAGAGAGGGGTACCTGATGACTCCACCTGCTGCTCTATCTTCTCCACTCTGTCCTGGTAATGCCTTAAGTGGGACCATAAAGCAGATTTTCCCTGTGAGCGGACAAACTCAAGTGAGTAAACATGGAATTGAAGACAGATGAACAACACACACACACACACACACACACACACACACTCCCCCCGGCTCACCTGTTTGACCTGCAGGCCGTGGCTCCATATTCTCTCCAGCAGGTCACACAAGCTGGCGATGAGCGTGTTCTCCTCCAGACCGGTGATATTAGCCTCTCCGTGGCCGAGCTCCACGGCCTCTCGACCCATCTTCTCCACCAACATCCGCTTAGTCTTGACACAGAACAAACACCATCAGTATTCTATAAAGCGCATCACACCCGCCAGTTTCATGGAAAAGAAGGAAGAAAGGACTTCGAAATGAATCTGCGTGTGCGAAAGAGAGAGAGAGAGAGAGAGAGAGAGAGAGAGATTACAAATGGTCAAGCAAGACAAATCCATACACACCTTCATCTTGCATTCCTTCAGTAAACCCTCCACAAACTTGGAGTTGGTTTGAGCGATGACCGCGGGGGAAAGGTCCGACAGCTTGGGTTGCCTCAGGTTCTTCCCCAGACTGCGCGCCTCCTGCATGTACTTCTACAGAGAGACATGAACATGTTAGCGTGTGTCTATACAAGCATGCTGCTTTAAAATTAATGTAGAATTTGAAACCAAATTAAACGCCCTGGCTTCACACTATACGATATTCAGCTCGCAGGGAAATCTTTGCTTGAGTTCTGAGATCAGTGGTTTTGAGTCGAAAACGCTTAACATAATGCTCGCAAATGGCAACAGATTTTAACACCGCTGCTATTACGCTAGTGTAAAGTTCACCAATAAGAACACGGCATAGAATTACACAATATTCACCGGACAGCTAGAAATAAAAGCAACTAGAAGAGTAGTTAGCTAATTAGCATGCAAATGCTCTGGGTGTTGAGTTTATAACCAATGAGATTATGTCTTGGGTTAGTTTTGTGTGCTTTTTAGCAGAATTACGTAAAAAGTCATGCTGGATTTGAATGAAGTTAGGACTTTGGACCACTAAGCTCTATAGACTACTGGAGGTGTGTACGATAGGTCGCGAGCTCATATGATGCGCATTCGCCATATAGATACTCCCAAACTATTAAACCTGGAGCACGCGCCATATAACTTCTCTGACGGATTCTGACTCTAGTTTACAAAATCATGACAGGAAATGAACACCAATATCGA
>JBCNYH010000007.1:3993876-4014845 GCA_039654325.1 Tandanus tandanus
TGTGTGTGTGTGTGTGTGTGTGTGTGTGTGTGTGTGTGTGTATATATATATATATATATAATGTGTGTGTATATATGTGAGTGTGTGTGTGTGTGTGTATATTGTATACTCACAAACTCTGTCGCAACCGCTTAATCCTCAACTAGGGTCACAGGAAGGCTGTACCTATGTAAGCCGACACTGGACAAAGGCGGAGTCCACCCTGAACAGCTCGCCAGACACAGACACCACACAAACCATTCATACTCACATCCACACCTACGTGCAATATGGAACAGCCAATTAGCCTAATGTGCATGTCTTTGGTCTGTAGGAGGAAACCAGATTACCCAGAGAAAACCCACACAAGCACTGGGAGTATATGAAAACTCCACACAGAAAAGCACAAGCCTTTGAACAGAACCCAGAATCAAATCCTTGCCATGAGGCCGACGTGCTAACCACTACACCACCACGCCACCCCCATATACTCTATTCTTATCTTACACTATCAAACACAGACAGGGCAGTAGTGGTGGCTTGGTGGTTAAGGATCTGGGTATCTGGGTTACTAATCGGAAGGTTCACGCCCCTCTCCCTCCATGCACTGTTGGGCCCTTGACCAAAACCCTCATTTCTCCACTTCTCAGTTGTTTCAGTGAGATAAAAAATGCCATAAATGCAAATGTTCAGAGAGCTTCTTCTCCTTATAGTGTTGTAACATCAGGGAACATAAGAGCATGCGCTTCTCACTCCTTGTCCCTGCCCATACTCGAGGCTCTCTGAGTAATCTCTCCTGATTTATGAATGGGTGATCGTGTTACCTTTAGAAGCTCTGGCTATACCCTGACTACTGCAGGGCTGTTTAGGAAATCCAAGTCATGATGTCTGACCTGCTTACTTATCCTGGTGTCAGCTGTTTGGGATTCAGAGCAATGATGCCTGCTCCAGAATTAACCCGACTGCACCTCTAGAATAGAATCATTGGTCATAAACACATGATACAAATCGCTTCCTGTGAGTCATTAAAAATGATGAGAGGAATAATAATTATCGATAAAGTGCCTCTGTATTAGCCAGTTGTTTATTCTGAAGTTTTAATAATATTCTATAATTAAAAAGGCGTTATGAGACATGCACTGTACTGTGTCATGTGATCTCTCGTTCCCGCTCTCGTACTTTCCCACAATTTAAATGACACCATCTCTGTCACAGGGTGTTTGTGTAAAAGCTTCTCATGATAATATGTGGCTTTACTCTCAACCTGCCAGTGATTAGAGAGCACCGAGGTCACCTAAAACAGGAGATCTCACTCAGCCCCTATAATTAAGACTCAACAGGTACTCAGCTGTATTGTAATGTCTCTTCGGTGGGACGTACAACTGATTCCGTACTCATAAACAGTGCTTAATGTCTTAGCTTGTCCCAGGCATGAGATCCTTTCTCCTTCACTTGATCTTCATAACATTCATAAAGTTTTATTTTGTGGCATCATTATCTGTAGACGTCCCTGTAGCCTACAAAGAAATGCTGTTAACTCTGTGTATGAAGTGCAGATTCTTCTTTTCCTAGACTGTTATTGTTTTATTTTAAAATCTCTCAATCACTCACTCACTCGCTGAGCCGCTTAATCCTGTTAGGGTCGCGGGGAGGCTGGATGGAGTCTATCTCAGCTGACACTATACATTCTTATCAGTTCGCCAGACCATTTCAGGGCCAATACCCACGACCATTCACACTCACTCTCACACCTAGGGGCAATTTGGAAAAGCCAATTAGCCTACTGTGCACGTCTTTGGGTTGTGGGAGGAAACCGGAAGGAAGCACAGGGAGAACATGCATACTCCACACAGAAACAACCTTGCCAAGCCCAGGACTCGAACCCAGGACCTTCCTGCGGTAAGGTAGACGTGCTAACCACTACGCCATCGTGTCGCCCTGGATTATTCATCATGTTTAATTTAATCCTAATCCGATGCATTACAACTACATAACCATTATCGTTGAAAAACAGGTTTAATGAACCCTTCCTCATAGTAAACCTCCTACACAGAGCTACACAACAGCACAGATTAGCGTTTACATTGGCTGCTGTTATGTTTTTAAGGTAAACAAATCAGATGTTAAATTACAACTTCATGACTAACAATGTTTGGAACCAGCTATTAAAGCTCATGACCAACTTGAGTTCCACAGACATGACTGCAGATGGTGGAAAACTTCGAGTTAGCGATTACCGCACATGATTACTACGATGACCATCAGCTAGCTTCATTTAAGACACGTGTTTCACAGACTTACAAAGCTGACTGCAGTGTGTGAACTGACAACTTACTGCTGTTTATCCTTCAGATCATCATTGATTTATTCATTCATTTATTCATTTATTCGCTGAATCCTTTATTCGGGTCATGGGGAGGCTGGATCCTATCTCAGCCGACTCTGGGCTAAGTCATGGTACACCCTGATTAGCTCACGAGTCCATCGCAGAGCCAACACACTCTCACAAACATTTACTCACACCCAGGGGCAATTTTGGAAGGGCCCTTTTTAGTAGGACTGTGGGAGGAAGTGAGAGTACCCGGAGGAAACTCACACAAGCACAGGGCGGAACATGCAAACTTTACAAACGTCATCGCCATTCCAGGACTCACACCATGGACCTTCTTTGAGGCAGACATGCCAATCAGTACGCCACCATGCTGCCATTGATATTTCATCTAGGTCGTTATTTAAAAGTGCGTTTAGGACCGCCCATCAGAGTCACTGTGTATTTGTACAGCATTGCAGAGTAGATCCAGCACTTCTGCAGCGCATGCACTATATCGCTCATACATTCGTCCATTCAGGTAGAGATGCATATTTTCCTGACTTCTTAGTTTCTGACATCGCACCATCAGAATTTTTTCTGCAATCAGTAGACACCTTCAGGAATGTAAATAGACAGTTTACGCTGGTAATTTTTAGGAACAGAAAGGTCAGATTAGATTCTGAAAGCCTGCCCAGTTCCGGAACAAGACAGATGAAATTAGGATAACGGGAAGAGTATGGAGACGGAAAGGAAGGGCTTGTGATCCAAAGCATGCATCATCATCTGTCAGACATGGTGGAAATCAGTATCCACGGCTGGCAGTAGAACTGGTCACTGGTGTTTACTGATGATGTGATTGCTGACAGAAGCAGCAGGATGAATTCTGAAGTGTATGGAGCTGCTTGCTTCCCCCGCCTGCTCCACGTTACTTGTCTCAGCCTTGCTGTTTGCCTGATCCCCTGAGCTGTACCCGATTAAGGTTTATGATACTGTACTGGGCCCTGCGATGGACTGGCGAGCTGTCCATGGTGTACCCCACCCTCGCCCAGAGTCGGCTGAGATGGGCGCCAGCCTCCCTGCAACCATAATTAGGGTTAAGCGGCTTAGAAAATGAATGAAAGAATGAATGAATGATACTGTACTGTGTTTTTATACTGTGCTGCATTACAATCATTAAACACTGTCGTACTGCATATTGTGTCCGCCTGCTGTGTCTGCTGTGCCATGACCAAACGCCTATAATCTTTTTTTCATCTGATTTTATACATGTTCAAGATTCACAGTCGTTCATTGCTTATGGAAAGATACAAAATGTTTACACTTGGGTGCTCTCACTTCTCCAAACTTTAAAAAGGTTGGGAAGCTTCGCCGTAGCCATGCCCAATCTTCTTACTTTTCAGGACATGTTTCTGTCTGTATTTGTTTTAGCAGGAAGATTGACTGTATATTTAGTCATCAATGATGGGCACCATGGTGGCATAGTGGTTGGCATGTCCACCTCCAAACAAGATGGTCCTGGGATCGAGTCCTGGGCTTGTTAAGGGTGTTTCTGTGTGGAGTTCTCCCCTGCTTGTGTGGGTTTTCTCTGGGTACTCCGGTTTCCTCCCACAGTCTAAAGACATGCACTTTAGGCTGTTCCAAAGTGAGTGTGATTGTGAGAGTGTGAAAGTGAGTGTACCTCGCCTTCATCCAGAGTTGGCAGAGATAGGCTCCTGCCTGCTCGCAACCAAAGTAGGAATAAGTGGTTTGGCGAATGAATGAATCAGTGATGAAAGTTATTCTCTCCTCACAGCAAGAAGGTTCAGGGCTTGGATCTTGGCGAAGAGCCTTTGCGAGGTTCCTCCATGTACTCCAGTTTCCTCCCACAGTCAAAGTACATGCACATTAGCTCAACTAACCACTCTAAATTGCCTCTGAACTGAAGTGGAAGGATTCTCAAGTTCTTCACTATCGACATCCATTGTGCCCAACCCTGTTCCTCGAGATCCACCTTCCTGAAGACTTTCGCTCCAACCAGAATGGTGCTCACCTGACAGATCTAATTATCGCCTTATGTCTTCATTTTAAAGTCTTCAGCCTTGATTAGGTAGTCGGGTGGGTGTTATGAGGCTTGGAACAAAAGTCATCAGGGACCCAGCTAACACATAACGTTTTACAACATAACTGTGGCATTGCATGAAGGTAATAATTTGGTTGGTTTCACAAAACGTTATCTGAACATTGTGTACATGACTTTTAAGCACACCGTTGTTTTGACACACATCCAGACCTCCAGTACAGCGCCATCTGGCGTGGGACAAGGACTGTGCGTGTCCGTACTGGGGTTTCCTTTTCAGCGAATCACACAGGTACTGAAAAGGAAACCACAGTACACATGCACACTGTCCTTACACATTACTGTTACTGTAACATCCTCTGATGAACGATTTTGAGACATTTATTAAAACAATATTACGGTAACATTTTTCTAACGTTTTTGGGAGTCTACAATTAACATTATTGTAACTTAACCTAAATTGGTAGCTGGGGAGGTCGATCTCGAGGGAACAGGGTTGGGCACCACTGTAACTGTGGTCAATTTCAAGACCAACACAGAATTTCTTTCATTTGTATTTTTAACGTGTTGACTTTCGGTGCTTTGTGAGTATCATGATCAATCCAGCAGTTTGAGATAATTGTCCTGCCAGCAGTGTGTAGCCTCCTGTTTAGTAAATACCGGTTGAGCATGCAGGCTACCACTGACTGTTTACTATATTACCCCAGAGTAAGAATGCACAGTGATGAAACTTCTCAGTTGTGTAAACAAAGAAGAAAAATGTGGACTACTCACTAAATCTCACAGCTCCTCAATATTCACACACACACACTTTTGGTGGTTTTGGTCAGTGGAAACTCTTGACCTTGCACAACCACAACTCCAGCCTTTTAGTTTTCTCTGAACCTGGACGTCATAATATTTTGAACCCATGTTATGGAAAGTTTTACATCCTGTACACGTGCACAGAATCAGAAAAACTTTATTGATCACACAGGAAATTGCTTTTGCTACAACTGCAGAGATAGGACGAGAGACATGAGTAGATACGAGTAGACACTGAAACACTATATTCATTCATTCATTCATTTTCTAAGCCACTGCCAATCAGCCCACTGTGCGTGTTTTTGGATTGCGGGAGGAAACTGGAGCTTCCCACGCAAGCGCGGAGAGGACATGCAAACTCCACACAGAAATGCCCCGAGCCCGGGAATCGAACCCAGACCTTCTTGCTGCATAAAAGATAAAAAAGGCAAATATTACAATTACTACAATAAAAATTCTGAAGGAGACAAAAATATAGTCCATTTAAAAAAACTATAATTTGTGACTCTGCGATGAGTTCACTGTGAAGTTAAAATTGTTACCTGCACTCACTCACTCACTCATCTGCCGAGCCGTGTAACCCTATTAGGGTTGCGGTGAGGCTGGGCGTCAGGTCTCACATCACAGAGCCAACACACATCCATTCACACTCACACGTAGGGGCAATTTGGAACAGCTACTTGGCCCAATGTGCATGCCTTTGGACTATGGGAGGAAACCGGAGTATCCGGAGGAGTCCCATGCAAGCACAGGGACCCCAAACAGTAACGCAAACTTCACACAGTAACACCTGAGCCCAGGACTCGAACCCAGGACCTTCTTGCTATGAGGCGGACATGCTAAACACTACGCCACCGTGCCGACATACTTAACTGCAATACTTCCAAAATGAATTATGAGGTGCATTTTATGCTGACAGTAATAGCTCACTGATCCAGTGGTATTGAACATGATAATATTGCACATAGGGATAAGAAGTATCTCGTTCTGGGTTTGTGAGCACTGTACTAAGAGCCTTTCTTTTTTTATTTTTGTTTATGAACCTTATGTACATATATCATTGATGCTCAATAAAAATAAATTAAAAAAATATTAGGAGTTAAGCAATTCAAAGTCAGTTCATTCATTCATTCAGTTCTATTCATTCCGCTTCCGGCTGCTCTGTTCAGATTGGTTGCCTTTTCAGTGGTCACAGAGCCCTGCTTCCCAAGTCTAAAGCAGAAACTTTTTGGCCTTAACTTTTTGCTCTTGCAGAACTAAAAAAATCTGATAACAATGTCCCTTGTAGAATAGAGTATTTTGGCAAACAAGGAGTTTTCCACTGTTTCTACTGATTTGTCGGGAAATCATTAGTGCAATAACTATTCAGAAAGACCTTATAGGGAACTCTAGTTTTAGGCAGTGCCTTAATTAATATATTACAGTAGATTACTCGATAGGGTACAATAGACACTCGTTCATACTTTATGTAGTGCATCTCTATAGGGAACAAGGGGTCATTTGTGGTTTGATCATCAAAGTGCAAATACTCATCCAGCTCCACCATGTTACACACTGATTTTACAAAGGCCCTGGGCCAGAAGCACCAAGGAATGTTATTCATCAGAAGTAATTTTTAATGCGTTTGCTTTGTGATTAATTAGTTACTCTGACGGCCCTCTACAATATATTATCATTACTATATGCACATGTAGGAAGTGCACGAAGATGCCGACAGAAGTGGAAAATGTGTATTGCAGAATGTGTTGCTCATGAACATTCCTTTTTACTCTTGACAAACAAGTAGTGTGTTTCTGAACCGCTATAATTGTCATGAAGCAGTGCATTGAATACCTGAAATTGACTTGTTTACGAGAAAATTAAGCTACATTTACAAAGAAAACTGTAGTTTGCTGGGCTTGAATGTCTTCACTGTTACAGTTACTCTGTTATAAAAACTTGATTATAGGACTATAGCAAGCTTTAGACAATAGTTTGTAATTACCATACAGCCAGGTCTCATGTGCTGGTCACATAACCCCCCATGGTTGAGCAAACAAGGCAACGATTTTGAACAGACGTGGTTGCAATAACAGTGCAGTCCACGCCTTAATGCATGAATGGACTATAACTGTTGAAGTCAGCATTTATCTGCGTCTGTACCTTACTTCTGGATGCTCATCACCGTTAGCTGCACAGAGAAAATTTGATACATGTGTATGTACAGAGACTGTTTGTCTTTGTCGTTTGGACAGCGCCGGGTTTCACTTGCAGCCTAGCCACACATCCAGCTTCATATTTCCCTTTGTTGGGGAAGCAGTCTGGTGAGAAGTGTCGCAAACATAGTATTTTTTTTAGACACCGCTGTGCATAGGGACGAGCGGGATGAGTACGCCAGCTTATCTGAAGGTGATGCACGAGTGTGCCCCAAAGAAAAAAGTGTGTGTTTACGGCCAGCACAAACAGCCCAGAGGTGAAACTTAAACATGCGCCTATGTTGTTATTTGACACTCTGGCGTCATCTAACACAACTATTCAACACTGACAACATTTATGGGTCAAAAACGTGGAAAAAGCATCATATCTCCTCTTTATGTGATGATTGTCAAGGATAAGCTTGTGTCATATTTCATTCAGATAAACATGGCTGTCAAATGAGCAGCGTTACTCCCTCACCTATTCATTTGTCCAACTGCTTAATCCTATTAGGGTTGCAGGGAGGCTGGAGCCTATCTCAGCCAATACTGGGCAAAAGTGGGGTGCACCCTGAACAGCTCACCAGACCATCAAAGGGCCAACACACACGCAACCATTCACACCTAGGGGTAAAATTGGAATAGCCAGTTAGCCTAATGTGCATGTCTTTGGCCTGTTGGAGGAAACCGGAGTATGCTGAGGAAACCCACTCAAACACAAAGAGTACATGCGAAACTCCACACAGAACCGCCTCAGTCCAGGACTTGAACCCAGGACCTTTTTGACTCCACAGTGCTGCCTCAGCAGCTTTAGTATACTAAAAATACTAACCACGCTCGTGAAGCTCAAGCTTCCTTTGTTAGCTGTACAAAATATCACTGATTAAAGGCCGCAGAATGTTTGATGTTTCTACGACAGCGAAATCTGCAAGCCCTTATAGTTACTAATAGTTAGTAGTTAGTAATAGTTACTTCAGTGGTTCTGTCAAACAATTCTATACAAATTTCCTTTTATGCTATACGGTAATCCATGAATTGGGTAGATTGAGTATCCTGGGAATCAGTTAGCAAAAGCACCATGAATCTGTTTTAAGGTTACGGCTCAAGTGCTTCTCAGTCACAGTCGACGCGTGTCGTTCCTAGTAATGACTGGAGCTTCCTGATTGTGACGTGTGTCTGTATAGAGTGTATTCAGAAGTACATTCATCTCTTAGTGGAAAAGAGAGAATAGGAGAAAAAGGAGATGTTTACAAAGTACTTTCATGTTATAACGTTATTATCGTTATGTGCTCAGATCAATAGCTACTGTTAAAAGGTCCATACAGTCCACAGTACACAGTTCCACTTAATCAGACTACAAATAGAAAAAGATTAGGTTTAGAGGCACAGTGCAAACGTCCCAAAGGCTCTTTCAGAGATAAAAGGATTTTAATGAAGTAACAGAACATACCCACCTCAAAGAACTACACATTTCTTATGTGTTCATTTCCAGTAAGTTATTTCCAGTTGTTCTTTTTTTAATCGAATCGAATAATCAATACGGAATACGGAATAATCAATCATTCATTTGCCGAGCTGTTTAATCCCTCCAGGGTTGCAGGGAGGCTGGAGACCATCTCAGCCGACTCTAGGCAAAGGTGGGATACACCCTGAACAGCTCACCAGTCTATCGCAGGGCAATACACATACACACACGTTCACACTCACACCTAGGGGCAATTTGGAACAGCCAATAAGCCTAACGTGCACGTCTTTGGACTCCACACACAAACGCCCGAGCCCGGGAATCGAACCCGGGAATCAACCGTTTGTCGGGGATGATGAACGGTCCTTGTCGTGTGAGATAATTAAAAAACAGAACGCTCCATGACACCCTGATGAAACGTTGAGGATATTAGAATGTTTTGTATTTTCCCTGTTGTTGCCATGATGGACAGTTTCTTGACCCTCCTCCCCGACAACACGCAAGGATGAGAGTGATGATTGGTGGAGGTCAAACATGTAGTGTTGCCAGTCTCCCAACCAAAACATGCAAGAGTGTGCTGCACTATGATCGCCTGATCTGACAAGACGTCTTTGGACTGTGGGAGGAAACCAAAGTACCCAGAGGAAACCCACACAAGCACAGGGAGAATGTGCAAACTTGGAAACATGGGACTCAAACCCAGGACCTTCTTGCTGTGAGGTGGAAGTAATACAGTATTAAAGTGTGTTTCCCGTAATAAAGCTTTAAAATAAAAACCTTATATTATGATGCCTCAAAGCAAAAGAAGTCCTTCAGAGCAGTATGGAAGTAAAATATTGTCAAAACTCCTCGATTCGAAATAGCGTGTTAAATCGCAATGAGTAAATAAAAACATGTCACAGTAAAAAAGCTTGACTTTTTCTGCACTTGCTATAATTTGGGGGTGGGGGTGGTGTGGTGGTGGGGATCCCAAAGAATATGTAATACTTTAATTTTCTTTTTTTATTTATCCTTTTTTTAAATTTAGTTTTGTTGATACAGGAAAGCAGATGAGGAAGAAACTCTGAGAGTAACCAGACCCAAAATGAAACCCATCCTCATCTGGGAGTTGCCGGATTGCGTGCTTATGAGTCATTACTCAAAAAGTGCAATTGTGTAAACAGGGACTCATATGCTTATGAGCAACCTAGGAGTGTGAGCATCAGAATCATTTCTAAATTCATTACAGCATTGATGTAAAGTGTACTGTATCAAACTGGGGTGGCTCGGTGGTGTAGTGGTTAGCACATCCACCTCATCCGCCTGGGATTGAGTCCCGGGTTCGGTGAAAGCGTTTCTGGCTCGCTGTCTCGGGATAATAGACCCCGCAAACATGGGATGTGCTTGAATCAATTAAAAATGTAAAAATAAAGGAAAGAAATCTTATTTTAGTTTACTTTTCTCATGTTCCTGTGTAGTACACACTGAAACAATTATTCACCTCAGGCTCAGTGGATATCGCACAAGAGCCAATAGTTCATTCCTTCGGGGGAAATATTCAACAATATTAGAAAATAAAGCAAGATTCTAATACTTCATTTTAATTTTTTTTAAAGCATGACACTGGTCTCACACACACACACACACACACACACACACACACACACACACACACACACACACACACCCATTGCAGCATCTTTATAAACAATTTTACAGGTTTAGTAGAAAACTTTGAAATATAAGAAAAACAAACTAAAACTACATTTTTGTGGTTTATTTTTACATTTTTTAAATCCTTTTTTCTCCTTGAAATATCTGAAGGTCATATTGCGTTATAATTTTCTTTGCATGTTTTGGAACGGCATTTTGTTGAATTTGTAGGATTTCACAATCAGTGACCATCACAAACCCTGAGTGTGGTCTGCCATTTTGATCCAAGCGTCATCCCGAAGTCGAGAGGTGGATAATAAGCAATCATGGAATGAGGCGAAGCATGACATAGAGAATTATTCAGATCCAGAGGGTTTCATCTGCTGAGATTACAGACCTGAGATCTGAATAATTCTCCATGTCATACAGAAGCTGAATTGTGTAATTATTTTATTATTCATTCAAAATATTTTCAAGTCGGAGGAAAGCGCATCGTAGCTGGTGTGAGTCATCCAGAAGTACTGCATACTATTCCCCGCTAACACTGCTTCCCATTCATTCTAGACAAATTCCACATAAATATGGAACAAAATATGGAATTAAAGTGTTTGATGGTAAGGATGTATTTTAATGATCAAGAATTACATTTTTTCCCACCAAACACAACTTTCTCAGTTGGTTGCGATCAGAACAGCTCTAGTCTTGAGAGCTGCCAGCCGTTTTCTTTCTAACTTTCTCTGGGAGTAGGAGAGGAGGAGGAACAAGCGCTCACACTTTGCGCTGTCATCTGGTTGCTGATACCCACTCTCGGATATGGAATACAGCAACATAAATAATAAGAAAATAAAATGACGTTTTGACAGCGCAGAGCCACAGTCCTTCACTGTAAACTATTTATTATTAACTACCTAACCAACCAAGATGGGGGAGCGGCGTAACCGTCTACCGCGTGGTGTAGCTGATATACTGCTTCTTGTATGATAATCTATGAGGAGGAACATTGACGTCTATCTGATGTCAATGATGGATAAATCCCAAATACCAAGAATTAGCTGGTGGCTTTCCACCAATCAGAAATGAGAAAATATTTTGAATGAATAGCAATGTCTATTGGTATATACTACACAGGAACTTCGCAATCGGATACGGACACGTACAGTTTGTGATGTTCCCTTGGAGCAGAAAACATCATCATTATCACACTTAAAAAATATAATTATATATATATAATTTTAATTTGCTTTTTTTATGTTTCCATGTAGTTTATGCTAAAATTTTGAATGTGATTAAAAAGACACCGTCACACAGCACTTATGCACCTGCTTGCGGAGCTCAGTGCGGAGTTCACACTGGTACGTCCCATGTTCCCATGTAGTATATACTCAAACAATTATTCGCCTCAGGCTCTGTCATATTCTCTGAAATGAAAAGTCCTATTTAACGACATTCACCTCTCCGTCAGGGACTAATTGACATGAGGGCGGCGCAGTGGTGTTGTGGTTAGCAGGGCCGCCTCACAGCAAGTCCTGGGTTTATGTCCCAGGCTCACTATGGGTGTCTCTGTGTGAGGTTTGCATGTTCTTCCACGTGCTTGCATGGGTTTCCCCCCGGGTATTCCAGTTTCTTCCCACAGCCCAAGGACATGCACATCATGCAATTTGGCAGTTCCAAATTGCCCCTAGGTATGAGTGTGTGTTGGTCCTGCAATGGACTTTCGCAAACATTTGTGCGAATGTTAGTAAATGTTGCAAAATGACTGAGACGAACCCTGATTTTCGCCAACATTAGTCATAAAAGTCCAAAATTTGCTTTGTTCGCCAGCATTCGCTGCTCCGTGAGGGGTCAGTGACACTTGTGTACAGGAGAAAGCAAATGGTTTCAGTGAATGGGCCGCATTATGCCCTTCTGTATTTACTCCTGCATGTGAAAATGCTGTGCCTGTAGGAGTCACACTCCTCTCCTCCCCTCCCCTCCCCTCTCTAACCCATCCCGAGCTGTGAAGTTTTCCTCCTTGCGTCCTTATTATTCACTTTTACGCTTTTATATTTGTCGGCACTTTGTAATCGCGCTGTAACCAATAGCACCAGGACTAGCCCCGCTCCCCCCCCCCCCGGTTCAGGCTGCATACTAAACCACGTGGTTCCGCACTGCGCGCTCCCTCCAGCTGGTGATGCGGTTAGGCGCACTCTGTAGGGAGGGAGTGCGCGGATTGGGACGCGCTCGGAGTGTGCGCTCATGCGCGGAGCTGCCTGGGCTGAGGGGTGGGAGTGTACAGCAGCAGCCCACACACACACACACACTCTCTCTATATAACCCAAAGCCTCGTTAATGAAATCCTGGAGAAGAATGGAGACTTCGGGCAGCGGAAGGATAAAGAGGAGCAGCTGAAGGGATCTGAACCTCTCCAGCGCGGACTCCGACTCCGGTTCTTCTTTATTTCTTGCCTGAACACTTGATGATCGGGGGACTCGCTTGTCTTCACTGTGCCTTTATCCACTCTGGGGATTTTTGGCGAACTCTAAATTAAAGCGACGCACACACACACGCACGCACGCACACACACACACACACACACGCGCGCGCGCGGCGTCATGAAGTTCAAGCCCAACCAGACGAGAACATACGACGGTGAAGGATTCAAGCAGCGAGCGGCGTGTCTGTGTTTCAGGAACGAGCGAGAGGACGAGGTACGAGGTCTCCGAACCATCTGATCACTGAATCCGAACCGGTCCGACATTCTGACTGCACAGAAATCCAGGCGCAGCATGAAAGCGCAGAGGGGACGCGGTCTGACGCGCGTCACATCAAATCCCATTTCAACACACACACACACACACACACACACACACATACACACATATAATAACATAACTATCAAATCTAGCTGTGATCCCCTCCTGCTTTATTAAAGCCTGCAGAGCTTCAGGACTGGAACATCTGGACAGAGTGTGTTTGGTGTGCAGATGTTCCACTCCAGGCTGCCGGTTCCAGAAATGCAGGCCAGGTTAAAGTGTAACAGGTATACAGAGCGGAGTTTTGCTTCCAGCTCAGCCTTCTGAGGTCAAGGAGAATGAGTTCTGTTCACGGGGCGGCCTCATGGCAAGAAGGTTCTGGGTTTGCCTCCTGGGTGGTGCACATTAGGCTAACTGACTGCACCAGATTACCCCTAGGTATGAGTGAATGGTCGTGTGTGTTGGCTCTGCGATGATCTGCCGAACTGTTCAGGGTGGACCCCTCCTTCGCTCAGTGATGGGCTCCAGCGTCCCCGTGACCCTAGTAGGAGTAAGCGGCTCAGCAAATGAGTGAGTGAGTGAGTGAGTGAGTGAGTGAGGTTTGTACATACACACACACACACACACACACCCCTACGCACCCCTCCATCTGCACATTCTGAGTTAAATATTGTACTCTATGATAAAACATAGACATTTTGTAGGTTTGATGGGTAGATTTTAGGGGCGTGACAGTATTTGACCTCACAACCTTCTAATCAGTAGTCCAGTCCAGTCGCTTTCCCAGATCCCCAGTGCAGCAGCATCTCTCAGGCTGAATGAATGCCGATGAACTCATCGATTTATATCTCATGACCATCTTCCGTCATCCTCAGCGAGACGTTCGCTACGCTCTCAGCCCTGATCCATGTTCATTTCTTATTCTATTCTGACATTCAGGATCGGAAGAACCCAGCTGGAGGAAGTGATGTGTGATCAGCAGTGACTCATCAGGACTGGTGTGTGTGTGTGTGTGTGTGTGTGTGTGTGGACAACGACTCAGATCTGTGCTCCGGTCATTGCTGAATCATGCTCTAACACAGGAGAGACATCTCTTTATTACTGACGAATTCTCAGGTTACTCTCTCGGTTGTAAACAGATCTCAGGCTCACACTCTTCTTTTTTTTCCTTTTTTTTTTTTCTTCTTTTTTTTTTTTCCCCCTCTCGTGATTATTCAAAGCTTTATTTTAACCCTGATCCAGAAGCAGTGTGTGTGAGTTCTGTTGTGAGCTGTGTTGTAGTGTGGACCCAGAGAAGGCTGTCAGGAGCTGCGGTTTGTTTCAGAGTGAAAGGCGAAAGCACGGGAGGTCAGGGATCAGTGACAGAAGGTAAACTCTGACGGGGCGCGAAGGAAGTAAATATCGGCCTGGTTACCTCCGCCGCTCGGTGGGGGAGGTTATATATTCACCAGTGTCTTGTTTGTTTGTTTGCTTGCTTGTTTGTCTGTTAGCAGAATTAAGTCAAAACTAGTGAATCAGTTTTTGCTGAAGTTTTTGGATGGATATGAACCTGGCAGGAACCTGTAACATTCTGGAGCAGTTCCGGATCACAACTCGGATCCAGGAATTAATTTTCTTCTGATCAAGTATTTATAAGAGGATTTTTTTTTTCTGTTAGCAGGATCACACAAAAACTACTGATTTGATACTAATTTTGTGGAGCGATCGGGCCCGGGTCTGGAAAAATCAATCAAAATTGTTTTTTTTTAATCTAAACAAAATCCCGAAATGTAACTAAATAGGGCAAAATGTTTTTCTGACACCCACTAGGGGGAGACATTTCATTTTAATTATGCCAAGGTATAATAATCCATTTGTGCCTGGTGGAGGTACCGTGCACTCGGAGCGCCCCTCTAATTGAAACTGGTTTACTTTGACACACACTGTGCTTTATATATGACCTACACTTGTACACAGTGTATATGTTTAGTGCATATTTTTTGTGATTTATTTCACTGAAAGAGATTCATAGGACTGCAAATATATATTTTTTGAAGTTTGAAAATAATAAACTTTAACAGGACATTTGAACACTGGCAAATGATGATTTTTCCAGGTGATGTCCTGCAGTGCACTTTGGGTAAATCTGTACCTTTGATTGCCTCAGGTTCCTCTTCTTGGTTGAAGGAGAGGAACCTGATGTGGTTTTCCGCTCTTGTAGCTCATCCACCTCAGGATTTAATGTTTTGTAAACGTTGAGATGCTGTTAGACATTATTTGAGTTACTGAGCATATCTTTCCTTTCAGCTCGATTTGATCTTTTACCTCTGATCTCTCGTGTCACTAACGCCTCGGTCTCATTGCTGAAATCATTTCTCCGCGGATCACGTTAGTCGATTTTCTTTCTGTTATCCTGAGTGTTCAAGGCACTTCTGTTGGAGCGCTTCAGAGCCGAGGAGCTACCTTGAGAACCGGGAGGTGAAATTTGCTGTGGGTTAAGTGCCAGATCAATTCAACTGCCTCGTTTTTTGTGAACAGCGACCGTGTGTTCATTTGCTAATTTCTCTGCCCATATTTTTGACAGACCACCTTCAAAATCCATCAGAATGAATACACTGCCTAAAGGTGGAGCTCCTGATGGAGATCTCTATTGATATTTATCCGCGCCTGGTGTTATAAGAGTAGCGCGGCTCCTTTAAGAAGTTGATTCAGCCCTGGAGGAAATAAATAAATAGACAAATGTACTAGAGAGGGTGCAGACATACTAAACCCTAAACACTATCTCCTGTGTGTGTGTGTGTGTATGTGTGTCGGGGGTGGGGGTGGGGGTGGAGATGATGACGAGCACAAAGATCTGCCTACATCATCACACAGAACCAATCAGAACGCCTCAATTGTTCTCAAATGTCCATACAACCAGCATGCGCCTCTGCAGTCTGACACCCAAAGTAAAAACCTTAAAAATTTAGGTGTTTAATGATGTAATGTAGAAAAATATGACGTCTAAACAGTATGAAGTGTGACTTCAGCTCAGTTTTTTTGAGTCCTCTAAAGGAATTTGGCGAGTTTTTACATTAACCATCGATGGGAAACCTTGTTACAAACCTCCCTATTTATGGTGGCTGTTCCTTCAAAGATTCAGTGATTGGCTTAAATTTTACTATTGTGCAAGCTATGCTTAACAGCCAATCATATAGGTGATTAGCAGATAGGTGAGATCTTAATGTAAGGGGTTTCCACCCACTGTGTGTGTGTGTGTGTCTAAATTCCAGACCGTCTGGTATGAACAATCATGCCACGAAACTCAAAGTGACCTAGATCCAACTTCTTTTCTTCATTCCGATCTTTGACATGAACATCACCTGAAGCGCTTGACTTGTATCTGTATGATTTTATTTTTTTGTTTGGTATTGTGCTGCTGTCACATGCTTGGCTGATCATAATACCAAAAAAGGCATATGGAGAAAAACACAGTTTACTGAAGTCCAGGCTAAAACATGTCACCGTACAAATCATCCCGTAATGAATGTTATTATACCCTCGATTGTGTTTTTGACGGCTCCACTGCCTGATGTTTGTCTGTCTCTGTCTCTCTCTCTCTCTCTCTCTCTCTCTCTCTCTCTCTCTCTCTCTTTTAGACCACTCAGTAACTGCACATTATTCCTGTTTTGTAAACAGCGTTTCCTCATGGGAAGGCGAAGCGTGATCACACACACTGAGGCAGAAGTGTTTAGACACTCGCAGGCCTTGGCGTGGGTTTGTTTACTCCATTTAGAGTTGGATTGCACTCCCACTTCTCCTTTCCCTTTAATCTGCTCAAATCATAACATTCAGCTGTACAGGTAGTTAGATGTGAATGCTCCACGATGTGAAAACTTCTCAGAGTGGGGTTCGGGTAGTGGGGACAGGGGCTTGGAGTGGTGTGTGGAGTCTTTAGGGTGGGGGGGATGTGGTGTCCGGGAACAATGGCATATTGGGGATCTTGTGGTTTTTAGATGATGTTACAGTTGTAGGAATCACAATCCACCATTACTCACTCACTCATTTACCAAGCCACTTAATTCTTCTAGTGTCGCAGGGAGGGTGGGGCCTATCTCAGCCGGGACACGGCGAAGGTGGGGTACACCCTGAACAGCTCGCCCAGACCACTGCAGGACCAACATGCACACTCACACCTAGGGGTAATTTGGAACAGCCAATTAGCCTACTGTACATGTTTTTGGACTGTGGGAGGAAACCGGAGTACCCGGAGGAAACCCACACAGTCTAATGTGCATATCTTTGGATTCATTCATTCATTTATTCATTTTCTAAACCGCATAATCCTAATTAGGGTCATGAGTAGGCTGGCACCCATCCCAGCGGACTCTGGGAGAAGGCGGGGTACACCCTGAACAGCTTGCCAGGCCATCGCCGTGCCAACACACATACACAACCATTCACACTGACGCCTAGGGGCGATTTGGAACAGCTAATTAGCCTGCTGTACATGTTTTTGGACTGTGGGAGGAAACCCACACAAGCACGGGGAGAACATGCAAACTCCATACAGAAACACCTGAGCATGGGAATCGAACCCAGGCCTTCTTGCTGTGAGGCGGACGTGCTAACCATGCGCCACCGTTCCGCCCAAGACTGATCCTGTTATTATTTAAATTATAAAGAAAGTATGTTTATTTAAAGTGTAGAAAGAAATTACATTATGTGCAGAATTTACAGGTTTGTATTGTAGCATGATGCAACTGGTGCATCATGCCCATAGTACACATCAGTATATCTTTTCATTCCGACCCTGGAGTGGCACGGTGGTGTAGCGGTAGCCTGTCTGCTTCACAGCATAAGGCTTCGAGTTTCGGGCTCCGTGAGGGCGTTTCTGTGTGCAGTTTGCATGTTCTCCCTGTGCTTGCCTGGGTTTCCTACAGGTACTCAGGTTTTCTCCCACAGTCCCAGGACATGCATGTTAGGATAACTGGCTGTTCCAAATTGCCCCTAGGTGTGTGTGTGCGTGTTTGCCCTGTGATGGACTGGCGAGCTGTTCATGCTGTACCCTGCCCTCGCCCAGTGTCGGCTGGGATACACTCCAGCCTCGCTGAGAACCTGGTAGAAGTAAGCGGTTCGGTGAGTGAGTGAGGTTTACCGATATACACAACTACACACACGTCCGTCTGCTTGATCTCAGTGAAACGTTAGTGGATTACACAGCTCAGCGAGTGGTGGGTGGGTGAGTGAGTATTCGCACCCTGGTCACCTTCTCCTCCTGCACTCTGCTGAGTGTGTCATGAAAAAAATGACCTCACGCATGGGTGGAACAGACTGGAAAAAAGGGCAGGTGATGCGACCTCAGTGTAGAACAGGCGAGTACGCGAGCCGCACTTTATGCGTATGTGTCCAAGTGTGTGTAAGAGCTCGAGGGGTGAGACAATCATCAATCACACAATCCTATTACACCTAGCACCACCTGACACTTCTCATCAAGCTGTAGATCAACCAATCAGGGAGCAGAGTGTGGCGGTCCAACAAACCGCACCGTCTGGCAAAGAACACTTTCTGCACTCATGTACACACAGAGGGAAGGTGACTGAGTAAATGAAGGAGAGGGGTGTGTGTCTGTGAGACAGAGATGGATTGAGAGAGAGAGCGCAAGCGAGCGCATGACAGTGGAAAAGGGAGATGAGAGGGAAGGAGAGAGAGTAAGTGTGAGGGAGAGTAAGGGATGGAGTAAGTGAACGGAAAAAAGACGGGATTTTGTTTCCGGTGAGTCTGTGTGTATTGTTTGTCTGTAAACGAGGATAAGACCTGCTTGTTTACTATAAACGGCACTACAGAGACATTCGCACCGGTTTGTTCAGGTTCAGGCCTGCGTGCCGTGGTGTGTTGGGTACTAAAGGAAGATGATATGGTATTTGATATAATGGTGCATCACGGCATGAAGACGAACGTTCCCAAGCCTGAGTTCACTCACTCATTTGCCGAACTGCGGGGAGGCTGGTGCCTATCTCACGCGAAACCGGGTGCAGGCAGGGTACACCCTAAACATTTCGCCAGACCATCGCAGGGCATCATGCATCCATTCACACTCACACCTAGGAGCAATTTGGAACAGACAGTTAGCCTAACATGCATGTTTTTGAACTGTGTGATGAAACCGGATTACCCAGAGGAAACCCAGGCAAGCATGGGGAGAACATGCAAACCCCACACAGAAACGACCGAACCCGGGAATCAAACCATGGACCTTCTAGCTGTGAGGCGGGTGCGCTAACCACACCACTGTGCCGCCCCAAACCCGAGTCATAGGGAAGAAACTATCTTGAGGAGGAGAAAATGGGTCTGAAGGCTGGGAGTGACTTTCCTGTACATGTATGCAACTGAACATCCGTACAGTTTATCATAACCACCAACTCCGCACTTAGTATCATCGTCTTTTCATAGGTGCTGTTGGTGAGCAGCAGTCGCCATCCGGATCAGTGGATCGTACCGGGGGGAGGAATGGAGCCAGAGGAGGAACCGTGTGGCGCCGCGGTGAGGGAGGTTTATGAAGAGGTGAGTCGTATCATCATCGTTAAGATAATCAATGAGGGTTAAAACGATATGCAGCCTGTTAGACTCCTCTAAATAAAACCGTGGAGAACGTATCTCGGCTTCCTTGGTACAAAGACGGAACTCGAAATTACTTCGCCATCGAGATACAAAGGACGTCTGTCTTTTGATAGCAGGGGTGGGTACATGACAAAAAACTTCTGACTGGGTGTTTTCTTAGGCCAATAGTACCGCAGAGCTTGAATATGGACCCTGTTTCTGATTAAAGTGCATTTTTATATCGGGGTCCTGGCATTTTTCAAAATGGCGGCCGGAAAGACCAAAATATGGGCCGCTTGTACATGACGGCTTCTGTTCAGTGTTATAAATATCCTCATAATAATGTCGATTTCAGGTTTTTCTGATCACTACATAAATATAGCTAGAGTTACAAGTTTGATTAGTGCACAGCGCATGAAGAGATGACCGTGATGTTTATTTCTTCATAAGTTCATTCAAAAAGGAAAAGAATTCTTGTGTGTTTTCAGGACAGAAGTTTAATGCTGTTGTACCTGAACTACCTACTACATAGTTTTCCTAAGGGAGTGAATGATGGCAGATGTGACCGAGACTTATAATAATCACCCGCAGTGATACTGTTCGTAAAAACTTGTTCGATGAAGTTTACAAAGAAGAAAACGACATTTCATGGTATTTTTGCATTTGGGAGCAAAAATTGTACGTAAGCTGTTGTGGAAACGTTACTATTTAGATATGAATTCATATACGCATGTCATTTTTATATATATATTCCTACCACTCATACTATCAGAGAAACTGCAGTCTCGGGGCTGTTTATCTGTTTCTTATCTGCGAAAAATGGGTCGATTCTAGGCCTGAGTCAGCATTAAAAAATAAAAATTAAAAAATTAAAAAACCTGCAGGACCCCGATATAAAAACGAGTCATACACACACGACCTCATCAGATTTGAAGTTAGCAGATGAAGTGCCAAAAGAAAACAGTGGTTTTGGTTGACAGAGTTCTCTCTTTTCTCTATTTTCTGATTCCTCCGACTTTAATACACGTCCACTGGGGTATGGCAATACCCGATTGGTCAGTTCAAAGAAATGTAGTCCACAGAGGATAGGCTAGTTAGAGTTTGGTTGCGGGGTCTCGGAGTTCCTTAGTTTACAAGAAATGAAAGAAAACAGAGAGTGCCCAACCATCCAACAGTCAGGGTATTCATTCATTCATTCATTCATCTTCTTCCGCTTCTTCCGGGGTCGGGTCGCGGGGGCAGCAGCCTAAGCAGTGAG
>JBCNYH010000007.1:4021006-4031311 GCA_039654325.1 Tandanus tandanus
CCCGGACAACATAGCTCCCAGGATCATTAGGACACGCAAACCCCTCCACCACGATAAGGTGGCGATTCAAGGAGGGGCAGTCAGGGTACCGACTGGTAAAAAGCATTTCAGTGTGCCGTCGTGTTCTTTTCTGATGATTTGTTCGATCTGATTCTCTGAAGTGAATCTTTGTGTTTCAGGCTGGAGTGAAGGGGAAGCTGGGACGCCTGCTGGGTGTGTTTGAGGTGAGCTTTTACTCTGCTATCATTATTTGCAGTTTGCTACTATGTTCTGGGGCGGCACGGCGGCGTAGTGGTTAGCACGTGCACCTCACAGCCAGGTCCTGGGTTCGAGTCTGTGTGAAGTTTGCATGTTGGCCCTGTGCTTTCCTGGGTTTCTTCTGGGTGCTCCAGTTTTCTCCCACAGTCCAGAGACATGCACGTTAGGCTAATCGGCTGTTCCAAACTGCCCCCAGGTGTGAGTGTGAGTTTGAAAGGTTGAGTGTGTGCTGCCTTGTGATAGATCGGTGAGCTGTTCGGGTCCCCCCCCCACCCAGACTCAGCTAAGATAGGCTCCAGCCTTAGTATGATGTGCTTAGCTAGTTAGTTCGAAGTGGTTGAGCAATTAATGATTTATTAGTAATAAGAAGAAGAATAAAATTTCTGAAATGAATGTTTTTCTGCAGCATAATCAAGACAGGAAGCATCGCACGTATGTGTACGTCCTAACAGTGACCGAGACTCTGGAAGCCTGGGAGGATTCTGTCAGCATCGGTGAGTTGATTCTGTGTTCAGTACAGCTTCAGCCTCCCTCACTCACTCACTCACTCACTCATTCCCTCCGTTACTCCCTCATTCTCTCACCCCCTCACTCACTTCCGCATTCACTTACCCCCTCACTCCTTCACTCACTCCCTCCGTTACTCCCTCATTCTCTCACCCCCTCACTCACTTCCGCATTCACTTACCCCCTCACTCCTTCACTCACCCCCTCCCTCACTCACTCACTCCGTTACTCACCCCCTCACCCCCTCCCTCACTCACTCACTCCCTCACTCACTCCGTTACTCCCTCATTCTCTTACCCCCTCACCCCCTCCCTCCCTCACTCACCCCCTCCCTCACTCACTCACTCCATTACTCCCTCAATCTCTTACCCCCTCACTTACCCCCTCACTCCTTCACTTACCCCCTCACTCCTTCACTCACCCCCTCCCTTACTCACTCACTCACTCACTCCCTCACTCACTCCCTCATTCTCTTACCCCCTCACTCACTTCCTCATTCACTCACCCCCTCCCTCACTCCCTCACCCCCTCCCTCACTCACTCCGTTACTCCCTCATTCTCTTACCCCCTCACTCACTTCCTCATTCACTTACCCCCTCACTCCTTCACTCACCCCCTCCCTCACTCACTCCGTTACTCCCTCATTCTCTTACTCACCTCCTCACTCACTTCCTCATTCACTTACCCCCCCACTCCCTCACTCCTTCACTCACTCCCTTACCCCTCACTCACTCCCTCACTCACTCCGTTACTCCCTCATTCTCTTACTCACCCCCTCACTCCCTCACTCCTTCACTTACTCCCTCACTCCTTCACTCACCCTCTCACTCCCTCATTCACTCCCTCACCCCTCACTCACTTCCTCATTCACTTACCCCCTCACTCACTCCCTCACCCCTCACTCACTCATTCCCTCACTCACTCCGTTACTCCCTCATTCTCTTACTCACCCCCTCACTCACTTCCTCATTCACTTACCCCCTCACTCCCTCACTCACCTACTCTCACTCACTTCCTCATTCACTCACGCCCTCCCTCCCTCACTCCTTCACTCACTTCCTCACTCGCTGAACCTCTTAATCCTACTACAGTCGCAGGGAGGCTGGTGCCTATCTCAGCCGATATGGGGCAAGGTCCTGGGTTCGAGTCTGGTTTCCTCCTACAGTCCAAAGCGAATTAGGCTCATTGGCTGTTCCTTGGTGTGAATGCGAATGTCATGTGTGTTGGGCTGTTCAGGGTGTACCCTACCTCACCTTGAGATGGGCTCCATCCTGTCTGCAACCCTCGTAGGATTAAGCGTTTCAGCAGTCGGACAGAGAAAAATTGCATGAGATTTGTATATTTTGGTTTAACGGTGGTCCTCACTCAGGAACGGGAAATCAGAGCTCAGAACTTACACCATGTGCAGCCGAGTACAAAGTTAGGTCGTATTTGGAGGTTTAGTCGTATATAGAATCTGACCTGTGTCTCCCTCTGCAGGTCGAAAGCGAGAATGGTTCCCAGTGGAAGAGGCGATAAAGATCTTGCAGAGCCACAAGCCTGTCCATGCAGAGTACCTGAGACATCTTCAGCTCAGCTGCTCCACCGTCAACAACGGCAACATCCTCCTGCCTCCTCCAACTCCCAACGACAACACAGCCCGCGCTGCGGCGTGCAGATAGGACGGCTCGCTCTCCCGTTTCTTTTCTCACGCACATTCCCTCCAGACGCTTAACATCCAGATGTGTACATACACACACACACACACACACACAAGCTTTAGAATCCATACAGACCTGTTCCTGGATCCGTGAATCATCCAGGATTTTCTGAAAAAGTGCTTTTATTGCGAGGACTTAAAAATGCCTTAAAACGTAATGCGTGCTTTTTTTAAACCGCGAATCTTTTTGGATTTATTTCACCTGCTTTTATTGTCTTTATTATTACACCAGTGAATCACGCTACACGTCCAGCGGCTTGTGTTACCTCAACTCCTCAGAAGCCCCCTGCATATCCTGGCGATTAGGAAATTGCTCGTTGGAGGAATGGTGCTTGCCGTTTTAAAGGCAGTGCTTGTGATTTTTAAGGCCCTGTGCTGTCTACAAGGCAGATCGCAATTTAAAGGAAAATACTGCCGAAGGGTTTCTTTTCCTCCAGACCTGCCCCGCCCTGTGAGCTCCATTTTGCTGAAAGAAAAGGGGTGGAGCTAAGAAGTTGGGTTCTGGCTGTACGTGAAGCTCGATTCAGGGCCAGAAGAATGGGAGCCTGCAATGAAGAAACTAACCATGTCTGTTTCCTAGCGGTGTTGTGACTCATGTTTTCCAACACATCTTCAAAATATTAGGAGTATTACGGTACTCTGCATTTGGTACTTTGTTGTTCTGTAGGCGTGCTCTGCGCTTTAGTCCATTATTTGCATTTGTTGTGTTAAAGCAGTTAAATAAACAGAAACCTCTTTTTAATACCCCTTTAATCGCTAGCCCTTTAACACTCATCTGGACCGGGCCAGTACAGATTTTGATTGGCAGGAGGGGTGTTGAGTATGAATTAAGATAATTTAAAGACGTATTTCAGGGAACAGACGTGCTCCCTCCATATCAGATGTACAAGATGAGCCGAGAAATATCTGGAGAGCAGGTTAGATTTGCACTAGCGCTATGAGGCTAACCGCTAATGGTGGCTTACAGCTAATAGTTAGCATCTTTGGAGGAATCCTCACACGCTTGTCACAAATGGCGAATGTGTCTACGTTACACTGTTCATGTCAGTGATTTATGTGAATAACAGAAATCTTATCATTCAGTATATAAATATAACCTCACCTTCTCTTCCTTTCACTAACGCCCTGAATCTTTTTTGTAAATATTCCGCAGTAATCGTCGTTACTGTAGAGGGTTTTAAATGAAACAATCGTATTAACTTTTGCTAAGAATTTTTCTATTTCTTTGTTTGTTTGTTTGTTTTTTTAACTTTTATGATTATGACAGTCATTAAAAAAAACCCTTCCACAGTAGACCTGGTTAAATCAAGCCCAGACTCCGCGCTGGTCTCCTCATGACCTCTCAAACACTGAGTATCAAAAACGTGGGTGAGGTGTGGGTGTGCGTGACGTGTGTGTGTTCTACGTGCGCGGGAATGTTTGTGTGTGCGATGTGAGAGACGTGTGTGTATGCGCTACGTCATTGATTGATGTTATGTTTGTGCGTGCACGAGACGCGTGTGTGTTTGAGAGATGTGTTGTGTGTGTGTGTGTAAGTGACATCATTGAGGAGGGTGTATGTTATACTTCTCCTTTTTCTTTTTGAGAGAAACGAATGAAAGAAATGAAGTGAACGTCCTGTATGTGGGAGAGAAGGGTGTGAATCCGATCAGCTAATGACGTGCCGACATGTTCTTGCTCTGTTTTCCAGGTTGCGGGTTAAAATTTGACCCGAGTTCACCACAAACACACAGATTAAAGTTAAAGTTAAACGATTGCACCTACAGGCCTAAGGCCATGCTTAATATTTGGTTCAGGGTCATAAGACATCCTGTCTGGACACCGTCACCGTGTCGGTGATTACTGGCTCAGGAGAGTGACAGAGCAGGGACTTATCCTCACACTGTGTGTAATTCGGATTTCTACAGTAATGTGTTTTATATCAGACATTGTGGACCTTCAGAACTGTTTCCACCAACATCTTTAACCGGAACCTGAATACGTAATGCTGCTGAACCCAGTGCTCACCGTGAATCAACTGGATTTGATATTACAAAAAAGAATATCTATAACCATCACTCAGAGTTATATGTCGGGTAAATGTTACAGTCCTGTGTGTGTGTGTGTGTGTGTGTGTGTGTGTGTGTGTTTAGAATTTGAATCTGTCACGCTTGTGAATATTGAAATGTCTCCGTAGTGCCAAACTTTCAGGGATATCAGAGCTTGAACTAGGGCAGTTTTTTCCCACTTCCGTCCTCAACTCCGTGACCTCTTGACGGTGACCCCCGTGTGTGTAGCCTAAAGGTCGCTGTTAAAATGTTCCAGAAGGAAACGGCCCTGGTGCCCCTACACTTAGTCACAGACCCACACTTACTTACTTACTTACTTACTTTAAACCACTGTCACATCCGTCTCACAACAGGTCCATGACGGAGTACTGGACACTTGTGGGCGTGGTGAATGAAACTCACCTGTAAAATCCCGCCGTCGACCCTGGGAGTTTTGAACATGTTCACAAAAGATTTTCTGTCTCGTTGGTAATTCTTGATATCAGGTCCGTTTGCCAGGTCGGCTGTGCGATGCCCTGTGACGGGGCTGTGTTTTTATGGATGTACGAATTTCGTATGCTTTTTGGGTAATCTAATGTGCCCCTGACAGTTGAGTGTACGTATGTCATGTAACATTCAAGGGTTGTCAACTAAATATCACAGGAATATCGTGTTTTGTTTTGTTTTTCCTCAGCCGCTTGGTGGGAAGGTTATATAGTCAAAAGTGTTTGTTTGCTTGTTTGCTTGTTTGTTTGTTTGTTTGTTTGTTTGTTAGCAGGATTACACACAAACTTGGTGGAGGGATGGAGATGGGCCTGGTAACAACCCCTATCATTTTGGACAGATCCAGATCACAATCTGAATCCGGGAATTTATTAAAGTTTTTTAATAAGCATTTATTAAATTATTTTTTTTTCCTGTTAGCAGGATTACATAAAAAAAAAAAATACTGATCTGATTTTCATCAACTTGGTGAAGGGGTGTGGCCTGGAAAGAACCTACCCTGCAAAGTGGCTCGGTTACGACGTGCACAAGGTTTTGACTTTGTTTTCACCTAACAAGAAATCAAAAGAAGTCCATCAGCCCATTCTCTTTCCAAACTAGAAGGGCACTCATACAGCGCAAGGCACCTCTGCCAGGCAGGACACAGTTACATGTAACTTGAGAGAGTTATACTGAAATGTCTCCCCCTGGTGGCCATCTCATTTTGGTGCATATTAAAGAATAGGCATTTTGGGGGGATTTTTTTTTTTTTTATACACTTGCACAGATCACCTCCAGAATGGGTTCTTCCCGGGCCCATACCCCTCCCCTCCACCAAGTTTGATAGAAATCCAATCAGTAGTTTTTGTGTAATCCCGATAACAGACAAACTCCTTTAATAAATGATGAATAAAAAGCTTTTAATACATTTCTGGATAAAGATTCTGTTCCCGATCTGCTCCAAAATGATAGGGGTTCTTGCCAGGCCCGTCCCACATCACTCCACCAAGCTTGGTGAAAATTGGTTCAGTAGTTTTTGCGTAATCCTGCAACCAGACAAACAAATAGACAATCACTGGTGATGACGTAACTGAAAAAAAATCCATTTTACTGAAGGTTTATATTATATTTTTACGTTTCTGGGTACTTGTATAGTTTCTACAATGTAAACTTTTACACGTGCAACAGGCATGACAGAGTCCCTTTAATGCAACCCAGTTCACAATTTCTTTCTTTTTTTTCCTTTTTATTATGTACTGAAAGATATTTTCATGTAATCTGACTGCAGATTGTCCTGTATTTTAAAAGAACTCTCACTCACAGGGAACAACTTATAATAATATCATATTAAAGAAATGAAATTAAAGCTGTGATTGGTTCGGTTTGTGTCACTGTACTGATACTGAATCTCTCTTGTCTCTGGTCCACTGCTAGAACCTGATGCTTAAGAGGTTTTCATCTGATGCAAGATTTTAGGTGTAACAGCGAGTGTTTATCATACAGCTTCAGGCTCGCTCCCTCACCGGGGATTCTGGGAATCATGCAGAGATCTATCAAACACACAGGCATGTAGGGTTTAATTAAGGAGTGTAAAGTATACCTAAAATTCATTTCTGGTCTTCTGTTATGTAACAAACATATAGCATGGGTAGAACTTAATGACCATCTAAACCAGTTATCCAGATATTTGCATACATACAAACATGTATTAAACACCGGGTTCCAGTGCTCCACCAACACGATAGAGTGCCGTGCATTAAATTCCATTAAAATTTCAGTGTGAGCTCGTCAAATTATACAGACAGTGTTGTCATTAAGTGTCATTTAGACAAATACTGTATAACTTACTGATTTATACACATACATGTATTATTGTTATTATTATCTTTAACAATAACTCAAAAAAAGTTGAAACGGGGCAACAAAAGGCTGGAAACGGAAGTGGTACCAAAAAGAGACGGCTGAAGGAATATTTTGCAACTAATTTGGTTAACTGGAAAAAGGTCAGTAACATGATTGGGTATAAAAAAGAGCATCTGGGCAGAGGTTCACCAATCTGCAAAAGTCCAATTAGGGTCACAGGGATCCCAGCCGACAGTGGGCGAAGTCGAGGTACACCCTGAACTGCTCACCAGACCATCGCAGGGCCAATATGCACACAACCATTCACACTCGCGCTTCGGGGCGACTCGGAGCAGCCAATTAGCCTGATGTTCTTGTCTTCGGAAAAACGTACCCCTTCGGAAGTACCAACCCATGCAAGCACGAGGAGAACATGAAAACTCAGAACTCAGAAACCCCCAGGGACTTGAGCCCGGGACTTGAACCTAGGACCTTCTTGCTGTGAGGCTTTGAATATCTCATATATAAATGTTCCTGAGCCCAGACCGCTTACTTTTCCTTTTCCTTCCTGCCTTTTGTTTCCCTGTTCCACCTTTTTTGAGACGTGTCACTGCAATCAAATTAAAAATGAGCTAATATTTTTAACAAAATAAACATTTTATATGTTTAATGTAAATGTTTTATATGTAAAAAAAAACTAACAAAAAAAACATTTTATATGTTTCCTATCTTCTATTGTGAGTTTATGAGATTTACAAATGATTGCTTTCTGTTTTTATTTACATTGCACACAGTGTCCCAACTTTTTTGGAATTGGGGCTATACTTTGAGACCATATACTATGATTTACTGCTATTTAATAATCCAGTGGAAAAAAAACAAACTAAACAAAGAAATTAATGGTCCATGCAGCGTCCACATGGGAGGCTATGAGTGACATGCAAATCGCTTCACCGCTGAGCTCCATGTGAATCACCTTGTGAGGGAAGTGAACTGTTTCGCCACTGAAGTGTCGTGAGCTCTTGTTGCCTAGGTAACCTTCTCACATGTTTCCGGCTTAAAAAAACTTTCCGAGTGAAACTGTAAGTAGCTTCAAGCTAGTTTCCTACAGTAGATCCAAGAGAGCATTTATTATCATTATTTAATATTATTTTCATTTATTTTAGCTCATATTATCAGAATAAATACATTATTATTATTACTATTATTATTATTATTATTATTATTATTATTATTATTATTATTATTATTATTATGTGGCTGCGCTTAAGAGCAGACACATATTATAATTCACCGAGAAAAAGTGGTTCTCTTTATTTTTCTTCTTTTTATTATTCTTCTTCCGTCGTAATTAATTCAGCTCGTTAAAACACAAAAACGAGTCATGCACACACATTGCCTCTTTGTTTGGCTCCAGACAGGCAGATGGAATATGTAATAGAATAAATATGTAAGTATGTACAGATATGTACTTTGAGTTGGCACTATATTCTTTTAAAAAGTAAAACAATATATTATTAAATAAATAATTATTAAAAAAAAAAAAAATCTGAAGTTAATATTTTTTGGATGGTTCTGTGTCACTGTTTTTCCCCACATTTGCCCCGCCTCACTGTGTAGCAACCTGTTATAGCAGACCAATCACCTTTCAAGGTATCCGCTCTCCTCCGCTCATTTGGGATTGTTTTCATGACCCGGCCCTCATTCCAAATTAATTGAATAGCCCTGGTATAGAACCCCACAATAATGGTTACAGTCACCACCTGTTTTGCCACAGCCACTTAGAAACCTGTGTAAACTGTGAGGAATTTTTCTGTGTTCTACAGTTCAGCACGCCAGTTTTCACGTATTTTCCGGCAGCAGCTGCAGCCAAATCTCAACATTTCTTCAGGAATTTTTCTAATTTTTATTATTGTCCCACAGCAAGTTTACAACAGAGACTCTTGTGCATCATGAACCCGGAAGAGTTAAATGTATATAAATATATATTTACAGGAAATGCCAACCATTTTGGAAACATGAACCCAAGTATGGCGTTTCCAATTATTATCCTTGTAAAATTCGTCAAAGATGAAAAGTCGTAAAGCACACAGCAGTAAGAAGCTGCTCTTCCATGTTGATTGTAGGCGGAATCATTAAACTTGTGTTCATTGTTTCCATACAGAAAATGTTTTGGGGAACTCAGTGTTTGGTGGCATCTGTCAATCAACAGTATCTTTAAGCTTTGATTGGTTATTGCTCTGCCAACTCTGTACACTTTGCGTTTTTTGAGACAATTTTGCCTCTCAGTGCTCATTTTGGTGGCGTTCATTGACTTGTCACTCATCACTTCCTGTGTGGATGCAGCTTTACGCTCATGAACATGTTGCATGAAATGAAATACATGAAATACACGACTCCAAACAAACCTACAACAGCAATCATTTGCTAGTATGCACTTATGGACTGAAGAATTGCACCTTTAAATGTTATTATAAAACTGCTAATTGGTTGATTTATTAATGTAATTAATTATTATGTTTTATTTTATTTTACTTATTTTTTGGTGCGAAATTGCATTTTTGAAGATGCCAGTGTAATGTTTTCCCTATACGATGGAGGAAATTCGGAGAAGTAAGGTGCAGATGAAGGAACAGGAGAGATGCGATGCTGCTTTCGTGCCTTATGAGCTACGTGAGCTCCGTCATTTGCACGCACACTGTGGTTCCACTAGCTATTAGGATTTCTTTTTGCAGCTTGGGGAGAAAATCCCACCTATTGGCTTGCTTTGTGGAATTCCAAGGATTTTTTATGACATCACCAGGAAAAACTTTTTATAAGTTGTTTAATAGGATGATCAGCATAATTAAGCTTTAATTGATTACTTTTCATTTTAATTAATTAACTTTTGATTGATTAATTTATTTCCCTCAGCCAAACATTGGCTGTCGCCAATGCAAAATCTTGGGTGTGGGAGGAGTTCGGTGAGGGCCTGGAAAATCGGTTGGCCTAGAAAAGGTTCTGGACCACCATCCGGCGCTTCAGGAGGGGGAAGCAGTACTCCACAAACACTGTTTACAGTGGAAGTGGGGAGCTGCTCACCTCAACTGGGGATGTTGTCGGGAGGTGGAAGGAATACATCGAGGACCTCCTCAATCCCACAAACATGCCTTCTGTGGAAGAGGAAGAGCCTGGGGGTTCAGAGGGGGGGTTTGCCCATCACTGGGGCATAGGTAGATGAGGTAGTTAAAAAGCTTCTCGGTGGCCGGGCTCTGGGGGTGGATGAGATCCGCCCTGAATACCTCAAGGCTCTGAATGAAGAAGGTTTTTGATCGTGTCCCTTGGGCTATCTTGTGGGGTGTGCGCCGGGAATGTGGTATACCGGACCCGTTGCTACGGGTCGTTCGGTCTCTGCATTGTCGGAGCCAGAGCTTGGTCCGCATTGGTAACAACATGTCGAATTCGTTTCCAGTGGGAGTTGGACTCCGCCAAGGCTGCCCTTTGTCACCG
>JBCNYH010000007.1:4031991-4045749 GCA_039654325.1 Tandanus tandanus
TGTGGTGTTTCGGGCATGTCCAACCGGGAAGAGACCCCGGGGTCGACCCAGAACACGCTGGAGGGACTACATCTCTCAGCTGGTCTGGGAACACCTCAGGGTCCCTCCGGAAGAGCTGGAGAAAGTGGCTGGGGCGAGGGACATGTGGACCTCACTGATTAAGCTGCTGCCCCCGCGACCCGACCCCGGAACAAGCGGAAGATGAGGATGAAGAAGATTTATTTATTATGGTGTGCTTTACTTTTTAGAAACTGAATATGTTGAGGAGGCCTGGCGAGCTGTTCAGGGTGTACTCCGCCCTCTCCAGGAGTCAGCTGAGATCGGAGCCAGCCTCCCTGCAACCCTAATTAGGATTAGGCGGTTTAGAAAATGAACGATGAAGGATGATTTATTTATTATGGTGTGTTTTACTTTTTAGAATCTAAATATGTTGAGGAGGCCTGGCGAGCTGTCCAGGGTGTACCCTGCCCTCACCCAGAGTTGGCTGAGATGGCTGCAAATAATGGTCAAATAACCTGTGCCAGAATATGCCAGTGCCAGAATATGAATAAATGTTCACAACAGGTGTGCAGTTCATCTAACGGGGCAGCAATTATGAAAACTGTCTGACATCCAGTGTTGCACACAAGATGTGCTTAGTTCTTCTAATGGGTCAGCAATTACACAAACTTTTTTTTACCTCTGCCCCTTGGCGGAGTGGAGGTGGGGATTATGTATTCCCCAGCAGCTTGTTTGTTTGTTTTCTGTTAGCAGAATTACACGAAAACTACTGATTTGATTTTGATCAAATTTGGTGGAGGGGTGGAGCCTGGGCCTGGAAAGAAGCCATAAAATTTTGGAGGTGATCCATGCAATGGAAGGTGCTGAAAAAAGATGAAGATCCTGAAAAAATCCCAAACCTTTATTAACATATGGGAAAATGTTCATCTCATGCCCACTAGGGGGAGACATTTCATTATAACAATGGCAAGTTAAAATAATCTATGCGTGGAGGAGGTGCCTTACAGTCTATGAATTTCCCTCTAATTATAAATTCTGTTATTGTCTGTGATAAATGGGGTACTTTTATTATTATTATTATTATGATTATTATGATTATGTCCTGGGTAATGCTGGTTCTCTCCTATAGGCTTGGCCTGGGTTCATATTAGGCTCAGTACAGTGATTCAAACAGAATTATAAATTAAATCATTTTGTGAAACATTATATGTATATATAAAATAATCCATAGAAATATTTAGTGTTATATTTACCTTTAAAGACAGTTTTATACTCTGGAATGTATGTCTGCCTGTTATTTCTAATTGATATAAGGAACTGTTTTCTGCTAAAACAGCCATCTTGATTTGACGTCACCTGCGGAACTCGGAGTTGAGGGAGTTAATAAGTCGGAATTACGACTCGAAATGTTGCGTTCTTTGCATTTTTGAGGTTGGAGCCCTTTGTTTTACACGTTAAAGGGTTCTCTCGGGAAGTCACCAGCTAGAACCTCTACCCCAGTGCAGCGTTTCATCCCGGAACCAATGTTCTGAGCCGTGCGCGTGTCCGGAAAGGAAGCGGTGTGACACCGCGAGTGGCCGGTAGAGCGGCGGTGCGTGTGCGGGACAGCTTACAGCAGCAACAGGCCCATGTGGGAGGCGAGCAGCTCGGTTCAGTTCAGTTCCCGGCACCGCGGTAATATCAGGAATAACAGCCCTGTCTCTTATGGTGGCGTGTGAGGGAGTAAAGATGCTGAAAGAGGCGCTGGACGAGCAGGTTACATTAGTGTGTAACACCACCGCCGGTAAGAGAATCCACAGTACAGTGTGAGAGTGAGTGAGTGAGAGTGTGTGTGAGAGAAAGAGAGAGTGTGAGTGTGAGAGAGAGAAAGAGAGAGTGTGAGAGAGAGAAAGAGAGAGAGAGAGAGAGAGTGTGTGTGTGTGTGTGAGAGAGAGAGAGAGAGAGAGAGAGAGAGAGAGAGACGCACATTAGCCGCTTAGCTGGCTAGCTGTGTCCTCAGCATTGCTAATTAATGTGAAAGAGAACAAACTACTTTCATGTCGTTCAAACCGGACACAGTTCCAGCTGTACCAAACACTACAAACTTCCCGGAGCTACAAAATAACAACAAACTGCTTATAGAAAGATTGTTTTTTTTGTAATTCAAACCCAAATGGCTGAGAACTCCCTGGAGAAGTGCACCCTATACAGTGCACTACACGTCCAGCACTCATTTAAACACCCACCAGGTCCTTATTCATCATTATATCACATTTATATCCATATACAGCGTTATAATAATATACAGCAATATGAAACATTCATGAGAATTTCTTATTTTATTACATTTTTACGACATTTAATTGATTCCTCATTCTAGCTTTATAGCCAGAGATGCTGAAGGTCTTATAGTAAAATAAAACATTATCTGAATATTCAAAGGTTGAAACATTTCTTGCTAATAAAAGTAACGTTGTGGAATATGTAGAGGTGATATTTAAAAATAATGATTTATACCAGTGCCTCAGCCTGAAACATTACGTGGTTGTTGAAAAAAACACAGAACGCTCGATTCTTTTCTTTCTTTCTTTCTTTTCTCTTTTTTAATACTGTGTTAATCCCACAAGGGAAATTATTGCCTTTGAATTTAACCCATCCAAAGTGAGCACACACACACACACACACACACACACACACTCGGGGCAGTGGGCTGCCACACATTGCGGCGACCGGAGAGCAGTTGGGGGTTCGGTGCCTTGCTCAAGGGCACTTCAGCCATGAATGTGGAGGAAGGGAAGGTGCGGCTCACTCCCCCACCGCCACACATTTTTCCTGCTGGCTCGGGAATCGAACCAGCGACCTTTCGGTCACAAAGCCGCTTCTCGAACCATTAGGCCATGGTTGCCCCATTCTGGTTGGATGCCCCTCGTATCTGTTGTCTTCGAGCCACTTTCACTCCGCCCTCTCAGCTGGAATGTTAATCCCATAACTTGGAGTTCATGAGGCTGATTGCAAATAAAGAAACACATGAGTGAACGTTAATGTTCTCATATGAATTCTGTGAGTATTGTGTATGTAGTGTGTACGAACGTGACGACATGATCGTTCTTGTGAACATGAGTTTGGGGGGTAGTTCACATGGTTACACTGATGAGATCTCTGCGTAAAGAGTTTTGTTTTATTGTGTTCCTCTTCTACGTTCGTGTCACGCTGTAGTTAATTCAGTACAGCTGCTCAACATTGCTCTCTCTCTCTCTCTCTCTCTCAGGGTCTGTGCAGGTACAGGTAGAGCCAGTGGGCCGCTGGTTCGAAGCCTTTCTGAAGCGCAGGGATCGGAATGTATCTGCTTCGTTCCAGGAGCTGGAGGAGGAAGAGGAGCTCTCCGAGGAGGAAGCAGATGAGGAGTTACAGCTTGAGGAGTATCCCATGCTGAAAACACTGGACCCCAAAGACTGGAAGGTGCTGATGAAGGGGGGACCAATGGGTTTATGCACCTATTTATAAAGGAGGAAATAGCAGTAATCCTCTTATAATACGGTATTTTTGTGTATCCTGTCACCTGTCCAATGGCGTTTATTCTTTCTCACACAGAACCAGGATCATTATGCCGTACTGGGTTTAGCTCATATGAGGTACAAGGCCACCCAGAAACAGATTAAAGCTGCTCGTAAGTTGCTTAGAGGCTTTTTCTATGTATTACAAAATAATTCTCACCGTATTTCATCCCAAACATAATTTTGGCGGTTTGTTAAGCAGTGAAGTCAAAAGTTCTCCCTGGTATAATCCGATAAACGTGCTGTTCGGGTCATCTGTCCAGATAAAGCCATGGTGCTGAAACATCACCCGGATAAGAGAAAAGCAGCAGGCGAGCAGATCGTGAAGGGAGATAACGATTATTTCACCTGCATAACTAAAGGTAGGACTCTTCCATCTGCTGGACGTGACTGGTGTACACTGCATCACAGCTTCTTCCGCAGCAACGTTTTTCCGTGAATGTAATTCCAGCAATAGAGATTCTGTCGGACCCCGTGAAGAGACGAGCGTTCGACAGCGTGGACCCCACCTTCGACAACATGGTGCCCTCCAAGGCAGAAGGCAAGGAGAACTTCTTTCAGGTCTTCGCTCCTGTGTTTGAACGCAACACCAGGTCAGTTTCTCCATTAAAATTCATCAAAATCACTGAATCCCAGCTACAGCAGGACGATGTGATCATACAGTACTGATATCCTGATCAACACCTTCTCAGAGATGGTGGATGTCACGGTGCTTTGTAATAATTGTTTTTCTTCTAAATATTTATATCTTTATAAATTAGCTGAAATCAGCCTGTGTGGTGGAAACATTAAACAGCAGAGCTACTGAGCGGAGCACCAAGTGAGATATGGCTTGGATGGTTGTTCCTTGTCCGTCCGTGTGTCCATCACATGAAACTCAGTAAGGCTGTGGTGTAAGCCTTACTCAGTAAGGCATGCTAAGTTGATGCTGATTGGCTGTTATGTATAAAATAGGTTAATTATTAATAATTAATCTGAAACCAAAAAAAATCGAAGTCGGATTCGAACAGGAAGCGAGCGTGCAAAGTCAACGTTCACCGGTGAAATGAGCGACGAGTTGCCGGGCGTGGATTCCAACTGCGCTGAACTTTCATGTGAGCGATTCAAGCGATAACCAATCACAGCTTAACGACACCATTGATTGATGGATGCCACCAAACCCTGAACATTTTTCTATAGAGACTGTGTAAAATAGGCAATTTTGCGTGCAATTAACTCATGTTGTAACGTCACTTCCTGTGTGGATGCGGATTAACTCAGGTAGGCAAGCAGACGTGCAGGTAAATAAGTGTTTGTGGAACAAACACTGGAATCAGAAGTTTGACAGAACATGGACTCGTTAAACGTATAATTTTACTAAGACAGGTGATAGAAATAAAAGTGGGGATCATTAGGTAGCAAAAGGAAAGGCGATGTTTAAAAAAAAAATAAATAAATAAATAAAAAACCTCTTACAGTATCTATAAAAACGTCTATCGAGCTCCGCCTTTAGGCAGTTCATGAATCTTTATATTTTACTTTTCATACTTTAATCTTTTCAGTTGTTATTTTATTTTTAAAGATTTTAATTTCTTTCTATTTTTAAATATATTAATTTGTTTAACCCATGATGACTCAATCTCCTAAAACCTGGAGGGTTTAAGTTTTTATTTGTTTACGTATTTAATTCTCAACAGATAAAATAGACATAAAATTAAAACAGGTTTAGAGATTCGTCTATAATAATAATCAATAAACAAGTAAATAAAAACATTTGAGGGAAAACACGTTTTTATTATTATGTTTCTGTTTGTTTATTATTATTAATTTTGTTTTTGTTTATTGTTAGTTATTATTATTGTTTTGTTTGTTTATTGTTATTATTATTATTATATGTTTTTGTTTATTGTTAGTTAATAATAATAATAAAAATAATAACTAACAATAAACAAACAAACATAATAATAAAAATAATAATGTTTTTGTTTGTTTGTTGTTGGTTATGTTTTTATTTATTGTTAGTTATTTTTATTATTATTTCTATTATTGTTAGTGTTATGTTTTTGTTTATTTTTATTATTATTATTAGAAGTAGTAGTATAATTTTTATTATAATTATTATGTTTTTGTTTATTATTTTTGTTTATTATTATCATTGTTATTATTATGTTTTTGTTTATTATTATTAATAATATTATTTTTATTATAATATATTTTTTGTTTATTATTATGTTTTTGTTTATTATTAATAATATTTTTATTATTATTATATTTTTGTTTGTTTATTATTATTGTTGATGATAATCTTGCTGAATTCCTTCTCATTCGTGTCTTTGATGCACTGAACTTTATCTAGGGGGTCACGAGTCGCATCAGAATCCGGGTTTGGTTATGTTCCCGGTTTGGTTTGCGAGACTCTTTTTTAAGACGTGATGCGATGTTTTTATCAGCACCTTAAATTGCCTCTCGCGTGTGATTGACAGGTGGTCCACTAAAAAGCACGTCCCTCACATCGGCTCCCTGGACTCCACGTTTGAGGATGTGGATAATTTCTATTCATTTTGGTGAGTTTTCTTGATTTTCTTTCTGTGCACACACAAGTAATCGGTTTGCAGGGAGTCTGGGACTCAAGCCCAGGACCTCCTTGTTGACCACCGTGCCGCCCTTCACAAAATCAGTTTTCTCTTGAGCTGAATTGAAGAAGCAGGAGCTGTTAGTGATGTGGTGGTGATTGTTGATGACCGTATGAGTAATGAGAAATACAGCTGTATCTGTTTGATTTTTTTTAAAACTGTTTCTGAAATGTACAGTAATTACATCACGTGTGTATGAAACACCACCGTGTCTGTAAGTTCTTTTAATCAGGCTTCCTGTTTATCGTATGAATTGCTTCGTGAGAAGGACGGGTTTTTTTTCCATGTGTTTTTAGCAGCTGTTTGGTGGCTGGCGTGATCACGTGTATTTCTCCGGGCTCGTCCAGCTACTCGGCTGTGTGTGTGTGTGTGTGTGTGTGTGTGTGTGTGTGTGTGTGTGAGTGAGACGCCGGCTACTTCCTTTAGTCACATCGCAAACTTTACAGCGCTCAGGGGTTCGGACCTTCTTGCTGATTTGTGTTGTTTGATGGTTGGGGACGGACTTCTTTCCTGCTGGCCGGTGGATACCGGAAGCCTATAAAATATTTTAAGTATTAAAATGATTCACGATGTAATTTTACTAATCCCCCGGCTCTAAAATTAACCATGCTAAAACTCCTGGGCAAGGTCTCAGCCAGTGTGCCTCAGTCCACCCAGCAGTATAAACGGGTGACCTGCAATGGACTACTGACCCACCCAAGAGGAGTTGAGCTCCATGTTTGAGCTCATTTCATGTTTCAGAAACTGGCTTAAGCTCCATCATGAAGAGAGAGTAGCCAGTCTTTACTTACTGATCCAGAAATGAAAGGAAACAGCGCTCCCTACACGTGTTTTAGTATATAGTACAGGAAACACAATGAAAACAAACTAAAATGAGATTTTTATGGTTTATGGTTTGATTTAAGCGTTATCCACTCGGTATAACGCCTCCGAGATAGTGAGCCAGTCAGATCACGCGGTTCCCGTGTAGTGTGTGTATATATACTGATATAGTTTATTAGCAATTTTGTCTTAGTTGTGTCGTATACAGAGTACTGTCTCCCTTCTATCTGTGGACATGTTATGGTGCGCGATGTAACATGGTGTTAACTGGTGTAGCTAACCTGGTTAGAAGTTGCTGGTATCGATTTCCCAGTTTGTATACTGGAACGCGGTTAACTCAGGTCTGGCGTCATGCCCGGGTCTGATTTCGGAAGGAAATTAATGCAGGAAAACCCCTTCAAGGTGATTCGGTAGGTCTGCGCTACACTGGGGTGGCGAGTCACTCTGTCGGGGTAATGTGGGACTCGCCTAACCTCCACGTGAATCGCACCTGATATGAACTCTGTAATACACTCCTTTCTGTGTTATCGGAAGTTATTATACTGATGTTATCCACATTAATTAGTTTATTTAACACAACAGCTGACAGTAGTGCCGATGTTGATTGGCGTTGTTATTTCTGTTGTTAAGGTACAGCTTTGATTCGTGGAGAGAGTTTTCATATTTGGATGAAGAGGAAAAAGAAAAAGCAGAATGGTAACTTATTCATTTATTTATCTTCAAAGCTATATCCCATCATGCAACACTTTTTAACTACAATCAATAAGCTTTTTTTTTTTATGAATTCCAGTCGAGATGAACGAAGATGGATCGAGAAGCAGAACCGTGCATCCCGAGCTCAAAGGAAAAAAGAAGAAATGAACAGGATACGAACTCTCGTAGGTACGAACGGTGGAGCATTTGCCAATCAATTCTAGCAGGGCGGAGTCTAATATTTTTATGCGGCTCTGACTCGTGAAACTCCGCCTACTCTCACATGAGGGGGGAGAAAGTCCCACCGCTCTAAAAGAAGTATCATCACTAAGGCGGCTCAGTCATAATGCTCTGTACCGATGATATCCTCACTTCGTTTAACCCTGTGGGCTGATGTGTGGTAGATACGGCGTACAGCTGTGACCCGAGGATAAAGAAGTTTAAAGAGGAGGAGAAGGCCAGGAAGGAGTCGGAGAAGAAGGCTAAAGCTGAAGCCAAAAAGAAGGAGCAGGAGGAGAAGGAGCGGGTGAGTTGGACTGGATCGACTGCACCGTCGTTTACATTTACATCACTGTTATTGTTGCAGAAAGTAAAGTGCATTTCAACTTTTGAAGAGCGCGCCAGTCACATCCTCATCCTGGGATAAAAGAACGAGTGCTACTCAACAGTGAGGGACAAATCGTTCTTTGATCTCGTATGATTTACACACGTGACTTTCGAAGTTTACTATAGAACGGTAATGTAACACTCAGACAGGTGTGCAGCCGCTCATTCTCAGTGAACTGCATCTTGTCTCACATAATATACATCACCAACTATCATTCGAACAGCGCTCGCTACTAACTCTATAGAGATGTGTGTGTATATATATATACACACACACATCGCACCTGATGGGTTTCATCCAGAGACTTTTGGTTCTTAAATCAGCCAAGAAGTCCATCCTGGTACAAACAGGCATCGCATTAACATTAGCTTTGGTGGGGACTGGAGAGACGGTCATGACGTCGCATACGCAACATTTCTGTAGTCTACCTCACTCACTCGTTCACCCATTTATTAGCGAACCGCTTAATCCTATTAGCGTCATGGTGAGGCTAGAGGCTATCTCAGCTGACCCAGGGTGAAGGCGGAGTACACCCTGAACAGAACACTCACACCAAGGGGTAATTTGGCGCAGCTAATTAGCCTCTTAGTCTTTGCACTGTGGGAGGAAACCGGACTACACAGGGGAAACCCAGGATAGCACAGGGGAAAAAAAACAAGAACCGGAACCTGGGACCTTCTTGCTGCGAGGCAAGGCATGTCTCTCACCGATGACTAGTGTAAATAATATAGATTTTCTGAAAGAATGTCCCACGATGCAGAAATGACGGAAGCTTTCTATTTTCAGTCCTTTTATTTATTTTTTTTCAGGTTATTTACCGTCTTGCGTTCTGTGGTTAAAGATAAAGACGATCCAAAATAAAGGTGTTGCATGTGTTTTGCTGCGCACTCTGCAGGCGCGGCAGGCGGAGATGGAAGCCGCACGCTTGGCCAGAGAGAAGGAGGAAGAGGAGGCCAAGCAGGCGGCCCAGCAGGCCAAGAAAGAGAAAGAGGCCCAGAAGAAAGCCATCAAGAAAGAGCGACAGAAACTCAGGACAACGTGCAAGGTTCGAGAGACAGCGCTCTCCCACATCTCGTAAAATAACATTCCCACTCAAACATCTGGAACTCATGAATGGTTGTGCAGATTCTCCCCACACGGTTGTGAGGCCGGGGCTAAAATGTGGGGCGTGTTTAACAACTCAGTGAACGGTGACATCACAAACAGCTGGTCCAGTGACGAGCCTTCCGGGCGGCGGCGGTGTTCAGGTCACGCATGAATTACCAAGTGATGAACAAAATACCAGTTCGTTGTTGTGTCCCAGAGAGCACAGAGCGTTTTGGTAAAGATTTGCGTATCCATTTTTACTGATTTCCGAGTCAGAGGCTCTCCGTCTGTGCTTTAAAATGAAAATGTCTCTTGTGAATATTGACTTTTAGCTAAAAGCATTAAATGTGCCTTTTGGACCCTTTAGCTCCGCCCACTCAGACATACAAGAATTTCATAAGATGCGAAACCTTCTGATGCGAGCTGGTCATGGGATTTCTGAAACATTGTTCTCACTCATGTTCAGTAACCAGGTTAGTTCAGGGTAACAGTGGATCCAGAGCCCGTTCCTGGGGCTGTGAGGTGGTACCAGGTCTATAAACCGTACGGTCGCCGCATTCCACTGAGTAGCTGGACGCAGGGTGAATCTGAACAGCGGTGACTCCATTTTTCCTGAATCGTTTTAACGAAAGTTAGATTCTGAAGCTGTCTGCACCTCAGAGGTTGGGGTGTGGTCATCCATGGCGCGAAGCCAATTTTAGGAGCCTCTTTCTGAGGAATTGTGGAGCTGATGTTTGGTGTGTAAAACTGTAAGTGAATTTCTAATAACGACTCGGGGATCAGACTCAGGGCAGTATACAGGAAGGGTGTCTGGACCCCACAGATTATTATTTTTTTAATATAGGAGCATAAATGAACCCTTTCATGTTTAAATTTCTGTTTTCCAGAACTGTAATTACTTTGTGGATAGCGAGGCGGAGAGTGTGAAGATGATGGAAGACGTTGAGAAGTTATGTGATCGACTGGAGCTCATGAGGTACTGCTGTAGTCCCGCCATATTCTTGATGTTGGAGAGATTTCCTTCCTTTCATAGCGGATCTACTGGTATTCAAAATAAAAGCGTGATTAGATGTGTTCGGTTGATTCATTTTGAATCTCTTTTTTTAGTTTGCAGACATTAAATGAACTTTTAGCTACAGGAAGCAGGGAGGAGAGCAGAGCTGCCGTCGAAAAACAGGTGAGTCCGGAACAGAGGGGCAGCGATGCTACATGAGGGGTTTTACAGCAATAAACAAACCGAAGTTATAATGTATATAGAGTTAGGCACTGCCTCTAAACTCCCGTCTGGGATTTATTTTACCAGTTTTGGTAGAACATTAAACATGTTCCTTGCACAAAACGTGGATGGTAGATGTTCACACCTGGGTGCCTGATGCCTCCACCATCTTCACCCCTTTACCTCTTCACCCATTGTTGCCTTTGGGTTCAAATGAACCTTATAAAGTCAAGGTCATTCATTCTTGGAACTTAAAGTAGGCCTCCTTCCTCAAGTCCCTTAATGTGTCTGTGGTACTAAGAATATTTAGACAGGTCCTTGTAGGAGCTTCGGTTTAGAAATTGCTCATGTTCAAATAGTTGCTTGAATTCTCCAGTGGAAACGAGTGTAAGAAGGCAGTGGCTCTAAATATGGCCACAGTTGTTTCCAGATGACTCAAATTATTAAAATTGGCAAATCAAAAGCTTCGGAAAGCTATTACAGGACTTTCTGGAATCCTTTCTGTTAAACTGCTTAAGTCTAATGAGGCTGGAGCTTATCTCGGCTGACTTTGGGGGAAGGTGGGGTACACCCTGAACAGCTCACCAGACCGTTACCGGCCCAACACAGACACACACCATTCACACTCACACTGGACCTTCTTGTTGTGGTACAGACTTCCACCCTTCCACCACCGTGCCGCCCCAGAATCTCAACTCTTGCTCTTGTCTTCGTGTATGTAAACTTTTGGAGTTTTGTTGTAGTGAATGTTGTGTTGCCTTCATTCAGTTAATTTTGAACTGGTGCCTGCTGTGAGTGAAGAGGAATCCCTGATTAACGTGTCAGACAGGGACAGAGTGAAACGTGTCACGTGTGGAGTTGTGAAAAGCTGTGACTGAATATTCGTATTCAGGGTGTACATGAAGTTTCAGCCTCAGCGCTACACGTGTGAACGATGAGGGGTTTCACTATGAGTGTGTTTTGTGTAGGTGCAGGAAGTGAACGCGCAACTGCAACAAGAGCGAGAGGCCGAAGTTAAGACACAGCAGGCGGCGCGCAGCTCAGAAAACACCGGCGCCGGAAGCGGGGTGAGCAAAGGCTGGAACGAGGAGGATCTGCAGCTGCTCATCAAAGCCGTTAACCTGTTTCCTGCTGGAACCAACGCCAGGTGAGACACTTACACACACTGTCCGTCATGCTGTAGTCCTGCGCTAACACTTGGGCTCTGTCCTGTCCTGCAGATGGGATGTCATCGCCAACTACATGAACTTGCACTCAGGTAGTGGCATCAAAAGAACCGCCAAAGACGTCATCAATAAAGCTAAGACTTTACAGAAACTCGGTGAGTTCCAGTTGTGTGTAAACAGGATTTTCGCTGGAACGTCGCTGTTGGAAGAGTTGATCATGTTATTCGATGCTTCTTTCTACCTCCAGACCCTCACCAAAAGGAAGAAGTGAACAAAAAGGCTTTTGAGAAGTTTAAGAAGGAGCATTCTGTCGTTCCTCTGACTGTGGACAACGCCGTGCCTTCAGAGCGATTTGAAGGTGAGTCGCCGTCTTTTAAATATTTGAAACTGTATAATCGACGATATATTATAGCGCGGCATCATTTCCATCCGTTCTGTAGAAATGAGGCCCAGACTCCTCCACCATGTTGACTCAGAGTAGTAGAGAGAAAAGTGTTAGTCAGGTACATGTTATCATTTGGTAGCCCCGCCCCTTTCTCCCAATAGCAGGATTCAACATGTTGCAGAAGCTGTCAGTCATTCCATTCCTAATTTCTGGTACGAGCAGGTCAAATAACGTGAATAGACAAAACACTGAAGTCCGCTCAGCTCAAGTGATGTAGCGTGGGCTGTGCCTTTCAGTGTTTTTGTGTTTCTGAGCAAGATTTTATTTCACTCCTAACATTTCACATGTTGAGAATCATGAAAAATAAATACAGACGTATTCATGTCCAGAGTATGATTACATCAGAGGTGTGAAAATGCACACATTTCCTGCGTCTGGGGATCTTTAAGAATGTTCTCTTGCGGGTTTGCTGGTACGTTCTAATTTCTGTCCCTGCTCATCATTAGGATCAGCCAGTGACACTAATTCTGCTCATTGGACGACGGAGGAACAGAAACTCCTCGAGCAGGCGCTCAAGACTTACCCTGTGAACACACCTGAGCGCTGGGACAAAATCGCTGCCACAGTGCCTGGACGCACCAAGAAAGACTGTATGAAGAGATACAAAGTAAGTGCACCCTCCGCGTAAGAGCGAGACCGAGTGGCTGAAAGAGTCTTAATGTCGAGCGCCATATGATGATTATAACCTGTTATAAACGATGGGTCATTTCTGTCTTTCACAGGAACTCGTGGAAATGATTAAAGCCAAGAAAGCTGCACAGGAACAAGTCGCTGCTAAGAGTAAAAAATGACAGCAAAAAAGTACAAGAACAAAACACACACACACACACAGAGTTATCCTCATAGTCTTTTAATGTTATTGTGGTGTTCTTTATTTTATAATAAAACAAAAAAAAGCACAGACTCCATAAATACTCCTGGTTTGTTATTTGTGTCGCTCTTCCTGTGGCTCAGGTTGTTAACCAGTTCATCCCGGTTCTGATCTGGTTGTAGTCTGCAAGATGATCGATAGGTCCTGAAACACATCACAGCACCGTGTTAAACAGAACTCGCCCGGGACGTGCTAAAAAAAATACTTTCTGTATTAAACTTAGAGGATTGGATGATATTACACGGCATGGTTGAATACTGGACTGTGATTGGTCACTTACGGTATTCAGCATGTATATATTTCTTTATAAACAACCTGTTGTTATGGAGCACAGTTATGCTGCTGCGCACTGGGGTCCTGATCTCTCTGTCGGGGTTTAGTTCAGAATAATAACCAGCTCACTGTACGCTGTCCCTTAATTAATGTTCACGATCCTCTTCCAGTCTACCGGTCTCATTATAATAGTTATATTATAGTTACTGAAAGGGTGTGTGTGTGTGTGCACTTTTTTCAAGTCACAAAATAAACTGCTGTTTACGCAGCTGACCTCTACATTATACACTGCCAGGCCAAGAAAAAAGCTGTGCATTGTCTTTGTCCTTGATCACAGCATGTGATCTCCACGGCATCGTTGCTCCAGTTGGTCCGGTCGAGGCTCAGCAACATTAATGTGGCAATAAAATGAAGTCGGCTGATGAGCTGAATGT
>JBCNYH010000007.1:4058687-4069183 GCA_039654325.1 Tandanus tandanus
ATCTGGGGGGAGAGAAAGAGAAAGAGAGAGAGAGAGAGAGAGAGAGACGTTAGCGTGTCCTGTGGGTGTTAGCAGGTGAAAGGTTAGTCATTAGTCAGGTTAGTCATTTACAATATATCAATATATACTAAAAATATATTTTGTGATGCTGGAGGCTCCGATGCGAAGCAGCTGGACGAGCCGATGTAGCCATAGGCCTAAGATGCACGGAGCACAGGGAGGGTACGGGAGGGGGTGTCACACCACCCCAGAAAATGTGTGAAAATGTACCGCTCATAAACCAAGTAGCAGTGATGATCCAGCACATTAAAAAAAGCGAATACAACTGAAATTTCCAGTGGCTCAGAACAGACCTGTTCCCTTTAGTGTAGGATAATTTCATCTTTATATATTAGACACACACAATTATATATATATAAATGTATATTTCTATGCTAATTGTGAATCTAACAATCAGCTCAAGGGACAGAAAGGGCTGAAGTGCCCTTGAGCAAGACACCTAACCCCCAACTGCTCTATTGACTCAGTATTTTATGTGAGAAATCGATAATTTTTTACAGGAGGTCTATGGAACTGAAAGTCTTTAGTATCCTGCCCCTAGCGGATCCCGGTGGTATTGCACTTTAAGAGACTTCGGGTAAACTTGACGTTCCAGCTCGGGTGGCGGCGGCTTGATAAATACACACATACTGAACGCTGGCAGTGCGAGATCTTTCTCTAGAGTATTTTAGCGGTTTAATTTTAACAGAATTCCGTTGTTCCGTCCAGGAACTTAGACCCATGATCTGTCCTATAAATGTAAGTAATTTTGATTGTAACTTAAAAAAAGTTTAAGCATTAAACAAAGTGTGGAACACCTTATAAACAGAGATAAATATTGCGATATTAAAGAATACAAGAATTCTCACCACATGACTCAGATAGCTCTGTTTGGAAGGAATTAGGTTGATTCACCAAGGTCAACGATCTAACATGTCCTACCCTAAAATAAAGGGGCTCATCAGTGAACGAACAAGATTGCTGGTAAATAAAAGGGATCCAGGAGGCCAGATGATAATGGTCCAGATTAAAACAGAGCATTAGGGACGGAGGCCTCGTTCACATTAGGGAATTAACACGAGTGAAAAACAGACGTTATTTATCACTTAATTCTTCACTTAGTTGTAAACAGCAGAAAATTAATAAACATCTTTAAAACGAAAATCTAAAAAGAAAAGAGCAGCTGTATCAGCCCCCCGAGTGGACTGTTTAAATTCTGTGTGGTGAATTGTGGTGGTATGTTCGCTCAGTTAGAACTTTAAGGAATTTACTTTTATATATTTGAACTATTTATGTTTTTATTCAAACAAAATTCCTTATCTGTATTAATGTATGCAACCTTTTTGTGTGAATGAATTAATATTTGTGATTATTGTTTACGTATCATATATCAACAATAATTATAAATATTAATTCAATTACACAAAAAAGTTGTGTATATTATAAATAAATAATATTATAAATATTAAAGTCATTCAGCATTAATTAAACACTGATATAATTATATGACAGTTTTTATCCTTAAATCTTTATTTTGAAAAGTGTGTTATGTTATTGATGAAATGTTATCATTAATTAAATGGGAACTATAACACCACATAGCTACATTAGATTAGTCTGAAATTCTGACAGTAAAATGAAATCCGGTCGCAGAAACGTACACGTTACTGTCATTGGGCGATTTGCTGAAGAATCTTCACAGAAGACAAGCCGAGCTGATGCGCGCTGTGCGTGGACGTTCGGTTAAGAAAAAAAGTCCTGCTGAGGAAAAGTTCAGAGGGGGCAGAAGTAGTTGCCGGGGTCGAGCGGGGGTCATGGAGGCAGAGAAAACGCAGCTAGAACTGGGCTGATACGCGCGCTGCGCATGGACGTTCGGTTAAGAAAAAAATGTATTCCCGCTGATTAAACGTCCGACCTATTTGCCGGGGTTATGGAGGCAGGGAAAATAACGGCAGTCACTTACAGAAAAATAGCATGTAAATAACATAGCTGCAGTAAAACAGAGCATGGCGCATGAAAAAAAGGCATGGCGCCGTGCCATGCTTAAATAACCTAGTTGGAACACTGTGCGGGGGGGAGGGGCTGACTGCGAGCTGACTCAGAGACTGAAAGAGACGGCGAGAGAGAGAGATAGAGAGAGAGAGCGCAGAGCAAGGAGGAGAGAGATGGTCTTCTGAAGCAAAACAAAAGCTGTCATGTTGACATGTAAAAAAAAACATTGCATGTCCTGCGATGTGACTAGCGAACACGCGCACACCGCGATGACGATGCTCAAACGATACATCGTGCAGCCCTAGTGCAAACCACTGTGTCACCGTGCCGCCCAGAGTAAAATTTGATGTAATAAAAGTCAGTTGAAAAACACCAGCTCACTGACGCTGACCCGTTACAGTTTCATTGTGTGACAGCTTTACGTAATTAACGGCGCCGAGGAGTCGTCTCTGAAAGCTTTTTAACGCCGCTGAGCTCGGTGTGAAGTTCTCTGCATTCAATTCCCTACAGAAAGGACGTGGATTAAACCCTCACCAACACAACGTTCTCTATACGGCACAGACTCTCTACACGTTCAGATATATACTGGCCTGATGTTCTCCGCAGGTCCGAGGATGGTTCTTCCTAAAGCCGTGTCCTGGTACGCCGTAGCATGCAGATAGTCGAAGACAACTTCCTGCAGGTTGGTCTCCACTTCCTGCATCTCTCGGAGGATGACTCCGCGCTCACGCTCGATCTCCGCCTCCCCCAGCAGGCTGTTCTGGATGATATCTGCGAGAATCTCCACGGCTGGCAAACAACAACAGTACAAGCTACTAAAAGTACTTCCGCGTTTCCGTGTGGAGTTTGCATGTTCTCCCCGTGCTTGTGTGGGTTTCCTCCGGGTACTCCAGTTTCCTCCCACAAATCCAAGGACATAAACATTAGGCTAACTGGCTGTTTAGCTGGCGATGGTCTGGCGAGCTGTTCAGGGTGTACCCCGCCTTCGCCCAGTGGTGGCTGAGATAGGCTCCGCCCTCCCCTCAAGCCGACAAGGATTAAGTGTTTCGGCCAGTGAATGAACGTTTTATTAAAGCTCTGCTTTAAGAGACATCATAACAGCTCGTAGTCCATTATAATCTGATTCTGATTATTAATATCATGATTATAGAAGTGCTATCGTACCTCGGGGAAGGTCTTTAGAAAAGGCTTTGGCGTAATAAACAGTCTGCTCTCTTGAGGTGTAGGCATTCAAGTGAGCGCCCATGTTCTCGATCTCAAGTTCCAGGTCGAGCTGCGAACGCTTCCTTGTACCCTATAAAACACAGAAAAGTACACAGTGTATGAACACGCCGTCCTGTACGCACACTCGTATACAGCGTAGTACACAGATATGAAACCTTTCACGCCGTGTAGTCACAGACGACATCGCACAGGAGGCTGGTGGCAGTAAATCAGAAAACCGAATGCTAACATGTCACGTTAGCCTCCCATTATTCCCGAAGACCACTGCGTCCTGTAAATTCGTTGAACGCATCAGGGGCGTGGTCAAAATGTAAAAAATGTGAAGTTCTGTCCTCGGGGCACTCCGGTTTCCTCCCACAGTCCAAAGACACTTACATTAGGCTAACTGGCTGTTCCAAATTGCCCCAGGTGTGAATGTGAGTGCGAATGGTCGTGCATGTGTTGGCCCCGCCCTATTAGGATTATGCAGTTTGGTAAATGAGGGAGAGAGATACCTACTGATACCTTACGATTATTTATTTTACATTTATATTCAGAAATGGAGTCCAAGTCATTTTCTCTGTGTTGTCTGAACATTTTGGGGAGTTGAAATCACTGTGTTGCATCATGGGATGCCGTAGCTGAGGAATTGAGCTCTGGATGCATACTGGAAATTTTCACTGCAGTAGCACAGTAGTAGCTATTGGGGCAAATGTCCTGTACCGCAAGCTGATTATTTTTCATGTGCTGCGTGCCACGATCCAAGCCGGATGGAGATTCCAACTCAGCGGTTATCTCAGACTTTGAAGACCCTCAATTTGAAACCAACAACATGTAGAACAAATGCACCGGACAACAGATCAGAGCGTGGTAGCTTTTTTCGGCTGTGTGATAGCAGATAACTGTGGGATTATAAAGCAGGACCCGTACACACTGTGTGTATATATATATACACACACAGTAAATCCCGGTCAGACCTCCACTGCGCTAAGACCCCTGGGAAAGGTCTCAACCACGTGTACCTCTGTCCACCCAGCAATATAAATGGCTACCAGTAAAAAACACCGGGAAGGTAACCTGCGATGGTAGTAGGCTCGGGTGTAAAAGCCCAACAGACCTTTTACTGTTAAACAGCACTAAAGTGTTCGTACAGGTCTACAGTTCAGGATTCGGGAAGATTATCCGCTAAAGCAAAGCAACGCCTTGTGTATCACTTCTGTTCATGTCACGCTAACTTCAACGCCACCTTTATGTGACTACGTGGGTGAAGGTACGGACATCTAATCTTTTAGAAATTCTTCTGATAATCTGATCATGGCTAAAACTACTTCTCTCACCTTAAAAGCCATGTGCTCCAGGAAGTGGGCGGTGCCATTGTTCCTGTCGTTCTCGTAGCGACTCCCAGCATCGATCCACAAACCCACCTGCAGCAAGATTACACATGGGTCAATCCATATCATTTCAACAAACTTCAGAAAATCCTCCCATGGGTAAAATGCCAGTTTGATCTACTAGAAAACCCCAATACTCTTTCAAATGACATCGATTTGACATTGATATTACATCAGAGTGTTGTGGGAAATATGTTGAGAACGATAAAAAGATTTTTTTCCCCTCTCAAATTTGTGCGAATCATCATCGTAACTATATATTTCATGTGAGTTGTACTTGCACTGTTAATAAAACTGACGTAGCAGAAGGGACAACCAACATTTGAGGAGTGCAACTTTAATTACTAAGCCCGTGAGCTGGGGGGGTTTCACCAGGAAAACCTTTATATTCATCCAAAATGAACTGATAACAGAAGATAAAACACATACAGGATCTTCACCAGTGAATGGATAGTTTAAAGCAAAACGAAAGGAGAGTTTTCCAAACTCGCCTACAAAACTGAAAAGATGTAGATTTTCATTATCAGGTGGTTTTTACTTACATACACAGCAGTGTGCGGTGAAGATTATACACCACCACTTTTATCTAAAAGGGCTCCTAATGAAAAGAAGTAGAAAATTACCTCTATAATTTTTGGTGAAAATGTATTGAATAATGTTATTGTAGACAGTAAGAACCAAAAAAAATCATTCCGACAAGTACATTGAGGTAAAAGTTTGGCTAATAAACAAAAACACCAATTCTTCAGAAAAATTTAAAGGTGTTGCAAATTTTATGTTTATGACTTTTGCATAGCATGAATGAACTTATTGTAATTAAAGTAAAGGGAGGCCACACTAAATATTGACTTATTTCCTCAAAAAAAGAGACTGGTATTGTTGTTATTGCTATATATTGTTGTTTGTTTACTTATTCTCATCAATATGATCCAATATTACATGAAATAAATACTTGAATATTACTTGGTTTCTGATTTATCTTGATTTTGTTAAGAGAATAATCATCACTGCATCACTACTGTGTGAGGATGCAGTCTGCTAGAATGTCATGTGCCGTTCGTTTCAGACCCGAGAGAATGCTAACATTAAACTACAAATCAGATATAAACTAGTGAACTTCTGAATAAAATTAAAGATAAAACTCGGCACACGTGCACACGATACTACATTACATTTACACACATCACACGGGCGTCTGCTCGTTTATATCAACGCATGGTACAGACACACAACATACTTTTAATGCACAACACCTCTGCAGAACTGCGTTAATCCCGCCGCACTTTTCGCAGTACAATGGCGCCCTTGTACGAGAATTTATTACTCGTTTTTGTTTCCATGGAGAAGGTTGGAATACCAATAGCACGGTTTGATGGGTATGGACCCGTTTAAAGAGATGACACTGAAACAGTGTGTTGAGTAGAGCATGTACCGTGCATGTCGGTAGACCCGAATCTTCAGACGCCACTCTGAGGCCATTCGTCAGCGTGGTTAACTTCGTCTCCGGAACATTGAGCGCCACTTGAGCTGCAGCTTGTGTGGCCCGCTGGCGGAACCTCTAAAACAAAATAAAACAAGACATGATTGAGAAATCTGAGTATTCCAGCAGCACACAAGACACATAAAATAAAGAAAGAAAGAAAAAATAAGATAAAGTCCTGGATGAGGATTTTTTGAGTGTGTATATATATACATGGTTAATTGTTTTTCAATATTTATTTTACTTTATTACAGAGTCCCAGAAGGTGATATATGTGTTTACCGTGTGTGCACAAGGCCTTTATGTTGCTACGCCAAATCATAACTGGATAAGAATATCAGCGTAGTGTAGGCGTGTGGTAAAGAAGCTCAGGACAGGAGCACAACACAGAGAGATGATGATGATGTCATCACTTTTGTAAGCCCCATACATCTGAATATCATCCACAAACACGTTTTCACGTCCTGGAAAAAATATTTGTGCCAAATTTCATCCAGATATAAGTGACGATACCCTCCCAGCACCTCCAATTCATTCCCCTGCGTAGAGTCATGTGTGATAACTGTGATTTTATATAAACTACTCCAACGAACGACGTATCTTTAGGGGTAGAAGCGTCAGTTTGGAACACCTCTCGTAATTGCTGTGATCATCATCATCATTATTATTGTTATTATCATTATTATATGTTAGATCAGATTCAGTACACACTTCAAACATATGAGAAAAACTCAGTGTTCCAGAAGTTTCTCTTTTTATTGCTGTATTTATGATCCTACACATAACATATTATCCAAAATACATCAAATAGTGTTTCACATTATCCTGGAAATGTTTACTGTTTTGTCCCTCAAAAAAGCTATAGAGTGAATTTTTGGTCTCATATATTTATATATATTTGGACACTAATTACACAGATACTATGGAGGAAAATGTTTACTTCAGACCGTCTAATTGACCTTGTCTGGCCCATGAGTTCCTGGCGAGCTGTCCAGGGTGTACCCTGCCCTTGCCCAGAGTCGGCTGAGATGGGCGCCAGCCTCCCCGCGACCCGAATTAGGATTAAGCGGTTCCGAAAATGAATGAATAAATGAATGAATGGCCCATGAGTTATCACTGGGCCTAAATCCTCATGCTTCTGGCTGTAAAGCCGCCCCATGTTGATGCAATCAAGCCCGCAAGCCCGGATATGCCAAAGGAAACAGTAATGGCCTTGGCTTGCCCAGGGGCAATTTGGAACACCAAGTTAGCCTAATGTGTATGCCTCTAGACTGCGGAAGGAAACCAGAGTACCCGGAGGAAACCCACACAAGCATGCGGAGAACATGCAAACTCCACACTGAAATGCCCTTGCCGAGCCTAGGACTGAAACTCAGAACCTTCGCTTCGTTGTAACCTACAGTGAATAAGTTCCAGAAGATGATGTTGTTGCTACTGATGGTATCGATTACAAATTTTATGTTGTTTTTTTAGCATGGTGTGGACGTGTTAAGTCATACAAGCATTATTAGTTATATTAGTAACTAGAAGCAGTGCATAAAGCTCTGTGAGTGGGATATCGCAGGGTGGTTGCGCCCCTCTCTGTGACATCATCACAGAGTGACACTCTGGCAGGACATCATGACATAGGAACTTAGGGTCCCTTATAACCCACGACATCCCACAAACTAGAGAATGACAGGGCGTACAACCTCCTATAGCAAAGCCAAGACAAGTGTCCATGACCATACCGACACTGAGCCTAAAGGAACGTAAACACAAAATTGTCTGTGTCTAACACTGTATCTACTTATTATAAAAGTGTATAAGCAGTCGATCCCCCTAATCACACAAATCACATCAATCACATCAATTATATAAAAATCAAACCAGATGTTCATTTCCGATAAATTGCACGCTTTGTTTTGAAGTGTTTGTACACATATTTTGTTCTGACGTTGATGATAAATGAGGGACCTGCATCCTAACCACTCTGTTCAGTAAACACACACACACACACACACACACACACACACACACACACACACACACTCACACTGATGATTACAGAAATAGTCCCAGATGTCAGAGCTACGGTGGCTTTTAATCAGAATAATTACTTTAATTGATGTCTGTTGGGAACACACACCTCTACACACAACGAGGACGAGAGAAGTGGAAGCGATGAAAAAGAACCATCATTTATTATCTACCACAAGAGTATATTATAAAAGGGAAATCTACTCTGTAGGTAAACGTGAGTATTCTAAACTCAACCAAAAAGCTGCTTCCTTGATAAAGAGTGATGAGCTTTTTGTAGCTTGTGTGGTCCAGGATACCATTTCATAGATCCTGTGCTTTTATTTTTTCCACTTTTATATTTTCTACAACTCATGAGTAAACGGGAAACTTCTTCTTGCTCAAGAAGTCGATCGAGGAGAAAACAATTCCACAGGATGACAAAATCAGACCAAAAGAAATGATGGCGATATTAATAAATCTATTGTTTTAAATGAAAATTAGTCTGATAATGTGATGTTTGATATTGTAATGTGTCCGTGTGTGTGTGTGTGTGTGTGTGTGTGTGTGTGTGTGTGTGTGTGTGTGTGTGTGTGTGTGCGTGTGGGTGTGTTAATGAAATTCAATGCAAAAGCAGCACTTATAGTACTTAGCAAACAAATAAACAAACACTCACTCACTCATTTGAAGAGTCATTTCATCACGGGGCAACAAACACAACCATTCACACTCAGACCCAAACCTAGAGGCTATGTGTCCATGTCTTTGGACTGTGGGAGGAAACCGGAGTACCCAGACAAAACCCATGCAAGAACAGGGAGAACATCCACACAGAAACGACCTCACCTAGCCCAGGACTCTTGCTGTGAGGTGGACATGCTAACAACTACACCACCGCGCCACTCAGAAATGGAATGTAGTGATTATAATTCTGTTGTCATTAGTGTTGAGTAAATGTAACTTTAAATCGTTGTGTTATTCTAAGCTTAGAACGAGCTGTTTATACCTGCATAGTGGGCGGGTCCTCTTCCACAGATCCACCATGTTGCACTGCTACAGTAGCCCAGAATGTACAAACCTCTGGAAAGCACCTTCTGCATGTTGGGATTTTATAAGTAGTAGCTTGAATCTACTGTTGTTGACATCTATCTATCTGTCTGATGTTGAGGGAACTTGGTGGAATCTTGATAATCTTGAGGGAACTTGGTGGATTTGTGATGATCTTGAGGGAACTTGGTGGATTCGTGATGATCTTGAGGGAACTTGGTGGATTCGTGATGATCGCGCTGATCGTGGCAAAATTTTTGATTGTACTGCATTCCACTAAAGGTCGTAAGTGGTGATTTCCAACATCCAACTAGGAAAGAAAATGCTTTGAACTTAGAACTCTTTCTCCTAATACTCGACACCATAGACATGCTAAAAAGATAGACCGGTGGTGCATCGCTCTCACGGTGTCAACATGACGCCATCTTGGAGAGGGTTCCTCGTGGGGGAAGTGAGCATGAAGAAAATGTTTTAATGCCACTAGAAAGCGATCTGTGAGTTTATTTGGCACATAACATGATACCATAATATCAGTGTGATTATTTTTATTGTTGTGGAATGCATAGTACAGAATAAATACATGTTAATAATTAATTAAAAGCAACGTAATTATCCCACATCAAGTCATGCTATGTACAACATGCAAACATTTTTATTCCAGTAGTGGTGTAAATTTTAATGTGGTTTATTGTAGAAAACTTATTGCATATAAAGTTATTCTTTAAATAGAACAGTTAAATATATAGAAATCCAACAAATTTGCCAGTAATTAGAGTATGTTCTTGTTTACATCTATTAGATCTTATCAAACTGTTTTAATATTTTATATATATATATATATATATATAATATCACGGGGAGGCTGGCGTCCATCTCAGCCAACTCTGGGCGAGGGCAGAGTACACCCTGGACAGCTCGCCAGGCCATCGCAGGGCAGAAACACACTGACTGCTATGCAGCCTCCTCTTTACGAAAATCAGCAATGGTTCTTTTACATGCCCCTCACCACAGACAGTGAGAGACGTGGTCGGTCTTTGATAACACAGTTAGCTGCACTGGGGGGACAGCAGTTACATCCTGTTGATAGTGTGGCTTGAACCCCTGACCTTGAGATCAGTAATCCAGAACTATATTTATATATATATATATATTTATTTATTCATATTAATAAATTTATACTGTACATGTTGGTATAAAAATAAATTAAAATAAAATTATTTCTTGACACATGTATGTTCAAAGTGGACACTGCGCACTAAGGCCGACTTCGAGGATGCTGCATCTGCCCTCTTGCACACAGTGACCCATTTGGAATGTCTGTCGGGAGACGTCTCATGACTGGGAAA
>JBCNYH010000007.1:4069283-4087613 GCA_039654325.1 Tandanus tandanus
GTATATATGTATAGAGAGATATATAGATACACACACACACACACACACACACACACACACACACATACACGGTGTTTCTAGCCACTGGGCTTTTTGGTGTTGTTCGGTGCAGAACTCTGTTCTGAAAGGCCCCAGAGTCTGCAACACCATTAATCGAGAGGTACCACCAAGCAAGCAACACCACGAAGACTAAGGATCTCCCCAAATAGGGCAGATAAGAATACGAAGGCTCTCTACAACACACAGCAAACACGACATGCCGGAGAGCGAACACCCAGAGCCGCAACGCAGACACGCAAAAGCACGTTTTGTGTTGTTTGATAAAAACATGCAAAAAAAAAAAAAAAGACAAATGTTTTGAAATCAGCGACTCGAGCCACAATATTTGCACTTGATAAATTTGGAAATGGCTCTTATCGACAAACAGCTCAAGCTTTGGATCATGTCACAGTTTACACAGACCGCGCCCTGGCCGCGTTAACTGCTGGTAGTTGTTCTACAAATAATTTTATATTAATCTATAAAATGTAGTCTTTTTCTCTAAATAGAACAGGTGGGATGGCTTTTTAGAGGTGCTATGCACCTGTTTTTTCCCAACCTGTTGGCTTTATATTATTTGGTTGTGTCAAAAGTATTCACTCACGCATCACAATAACTGAATTCAGGTGCTCCAATCACCTCTGTGGCCACAGCTGTATAAATTCAAGTACCTAGGCATGCAGACTGCTTCTACAAACATCTGTGAAAGAACGGGTCGCTCTCAGGAGCTCAGTGAATTCCAGCGTGGTACCGTGATAGGATGCCACCCGTGCAACAAGTCCAGTCGTGAAATGTCCTCGCTACTAAATATTCCACAGTCACCTCTCAGTGGTATTATAACAAAGTGGAAGCGATTGGAGACGACAGCAACTCAGACACGAAATGGTAGGCCACGTAAAATGACACAGCAGGGGCAGCAGATGCTTAGGCGCACAGAGCGCAGAGGTCGCCAACTTTCAGCAGTCAATCGCTACAGGCCTCCAAACTTCATGTGTCCTTCAGATTAGCTTAGAGATCTTCATGGAATGGGTTTCCATGGCCGAGCAGCTGCATCCAAGCCACACGTCACCAAGTGCAATGCAACGCGTCGGCTGTAGTGGTGTCAAGCACGCCGCCACTGGACTCTAGAGCAGTGGAGACGCGTTCTGAAGTAACGAATCACGCTTCTCCATCTGGCAATCTGATGGACAAGTCTGGGTTTGGCGGTTGCCAGGGTAACGGTACTTGTCTGCCTCAGCGTCATGGTTAAAATATGTAAATATAAACTATGTTGGCAGGAGTACGGTACTTGTCTGACTGCATTGTGCCGAGTGTAAAGTTTGGTGGAGGGGGATTATGGTGTGGGGATGTTCTTCAGGCCCCTTAGTTCCAGTGAAAGGAACTCTGAATGCTTCAGGATACCAAGAGATTTTGGACAATTTCATGCTCCCGACTTTGTGAGAACCGTTCGGGAATCCTGTTCCAACATGACTGCGCACCAGTGCACAAAGCGCGGTCCATAAAGACATGGGTGAGCGAGTTTGGTGTGGAAGAACTTGACAGAGTCCTGACCTCGACCCGACAGAACACCTTCGGGATGAATTAGAGCGGAGACTGCGAGCCGGGCCTTCTCGTCCAACATCAGTGTCTGTCCTCACGAATGCGATTCTGGGAGAAATGGTCAAAAATTCCCATAAACACACCTGTAAACCTTGTGGAATCTCACCCAGAAGAGTTGAAGCTGTTATAGCTGCAAAGGGCCGACGTCAGATTGAACCCTCTGGATTAATGGGATGTCACTTAAGTTCATGTGTGTGTGAAGGTAGATGAGCGAATACTTCTGGCAATGCAGTGCTTTGCTTTCTGAAGGTAATGGGTAGCACCAGATCTGATTTAGGGGCTTTATAGTAAATACATGCATTCACCTCTGTAATGGGCGCATTGGATAAAGAGCACAGGGACTTTTAACCTTTGCACCGGTTGTAGGTAAATAAGTAAAGCGCAGACATCAGCGGACGGTGAATTCTGACTTTAAATCGCTGATTAAATAAAATAAAAGCAGATGAGTAACATGTCAGGCGTCATTTAAGATTTAGGTGTCTACCTTTTTATTTATTTTAATCATATATGATTTAATCTAACCCGAGTTTGAATAAGAGGAATAAGATTCTGACCACCGGTTTAACCGGAAGCCACCGCACTGTAACAGAACCACCGAAAACCCAGTGGCACTGACCGGGCCGTGTGCTTTTAACCACCTCACGGATACTTCTGCACTGGTACTCAGTCTAACAAGGTACAGACCAACTGCTGCAGCCTCGGGTTCGGAAAACTGGACCAACAAAGTTTGTTTCTTTAAGCGGCATTAAACAGTCTGTGAACCGTCGGCTTTACTGCGGTACCGAAAGCACATTAACTGAGGAGAAAATATCGACTCTGTTCCATTTACAGCAAATTAAACAACACACAACTACTTCAACACCACCGCTGAACACAATTAAAACACAAACTGCCACACCAAACATCAACCCAAAACACACACACGGCCTCACCGAGTTGACCGCGTCCTGGAGCTGTGTTAGCCTGTCCGCCATATTGTCTGTTCTTTGTGCTCGCGAACGAGTCGACTCTATGAACTGGATCTTTGTCGAGTCGACTCTTTGAACTGAATCGTTTCGTTGAAGATTGGGAGTCGATTCTCTACCATAACATACAGTTCTGTTTTAAAAGCACCAGTGGACACTTATCAACACGGTTGTTATACCCTGTATCTGGAACGGTTTGGTGCAGGTAAGGGAAGGCGGGGTACACCCTGAACAGCTCGCCAGTCAACTGCAAGGCCAACACACACCCAACCACGCATGCTCACACTCACACCTAGGGGCAATTTGGAACAGCCACTTAGACTAATGTGCATGTTTTTGGACTGTGGGAGGAAACCAGAGTACCTGGAGGAAACCCACACTATGCAAGTGCCACAGAGAAGCTGGGGACTCGAACCCAGAACCTTTGTGCTGTGAGGTGGACTTGCTCCCCACTAGGCCACCGAGTGGCTGCAACGTTTTTACAGAAGGATTTAACTGAGTACCAACAAAGATACCTAACACAGAGCCACAAGTACGGTATATTTACTGACCATCAGTGCGTTCTACAAGATTTTGAAGCACGGCCAGGGGGATTTGTGTTCGTCGCCATCAGACGGTGATGCTACGTGCGAGGGTCTGAGATACTGATGGGGTGTGTAGAGGCATTGTTTATCTCCGCAGTGACTCTGCGCATGCAGCGCTATCCACTTAAGCAACACGTCTGTGTAGTCTACCCGCCACGTTGTGGTTTTATCTGTTGCTGACACTTCCCGCTTGCAATAACGACACTTTTCGTACACTGGGGCAGATTTCGCAGGGGAGAAATGTGTGACTTGTGTCTTCCTGTGATGGTTTAATGTCACCGATCTCTTCGTCATGGCTCATTCTAGAGGCAGGCCTCTTTCACCTTCTCCAGAATGGCGTATCTGTAGGCTTTCGTTCCAACCAAGCAGGAATCGATTCATTCATTGTTTAAACCAAGCGCCTGTGTTTTCAGTCAGCTATTAAATGTCTCCACTTAGGCTGTGATGAAACCCTGCAGCCTCATCTTCCCTTTGTGGATAAGATTACTTCAACAGATAGAAATGGGTGGGTGGCATGTTGCTTAGCATGTCTGCCTCACAGCAAGAAGGTCCTGGGTTCAAGTCCCGGGCTCTATGAGGACGTCTCTCTCTGGAGTTCGCATGTTCTCCCTGTGCTTTCATGGGTTTACTCTGGGTGCTCCGGTTTCCTTCTGCTCTACGAAACATGCACAGTAGGCTAACAGATGAGATTAAAAAAAAAAAAAAGAATAAAACTATATAAAACAAAAGAACACAAAAATAATGCATAAATAAAATAAGAAATCATTTAGAACTAGAATCCCAGGTTCCTCCTGGGAACTTCGGTTTCCTCCCAAAGTGAAACATGCGCATTCGGCTGATTGGCTGTTCCAAAATTGCCCCTGGGTGAGTGTGGTTGTGCATGGCCGTGTATTTGTGCCACCCCCAGAGTCGGCTGAGATAGGCTCCGGCCTCCTCGCGACCCCAACAGAGTCAAGCGGTTCGGCAAATGAGTGAATCGCAAGAGTCGACTCTTAATTGTGAGTCGATTGAATGCGCGTGACTGGACCTTTTGCGTGTGGAGTTCGCCGTTAAACACCACATCGCCCCCTATCGGGCGGAGATCAGCCAAGAGCATGACTGTGTCACGTGACACACGAGAGCAAATGAAGTAGTAGAATGTGAAGTGAGTGGTGCGCATGCGCATTGTGTTGTACTTTGTACTCAAGTGTGTACAGTCGGAGAACTGCGGTCGCGGTGAGAGAGAGAGAGAGAGAGAGAGAGAGGTGATGGCCGAACTGTCAAGAAATCAGTAGTGAGTTTGTGGGTGTCGGGAGAGTTGGTTCAGGTGAGGAAGATGTCTGGGGTGTGGATGGTGCACGTGGACCTGGTCCTGGTTTCTGTCCTGGGTTTGATGCACGCGCAGAATGAAAGTAAGTTTTTGTTTACTTGTTAAACCTGTTTTAAACATCCTCACACAGGTCTGAACACAGGGATAATGAAATAAAGCACTCACATGGTGGGTTTATACCTTCAGTAACATTATAATCCAGGCTGTATTTACAGAAAGCATCAAGTGAAAAGTTTGTTTGTTTGTTTGTTTCCACTGAAATGCTCCACTAGTCCTCAGTTTGAAAATCAGCAGCATGTGGCTGCACCCAGTGTTTCACTGAATCCTGGAGTTTTGAATATTGTTTATTAGGACACACCAGGTACAGAAGGAGCGAAGCGATCTGATTGGTTCTGTATCTAACGCTAAATACCAATCACACACCGAAGGCAAGGTGGATGTCGCCGGATAGCTGCTTTCGGAAACACCCACCAGGCCTGACGCGTGCACGCCTGACAGTATACACTACACGGGAACCTCAGCACAACAACAGTGTGCTACAATGAGATTTTCGTGGTTTATTTGTTTATTTTGCCCCTAAATGATGATGATGAACGCAGGCGAGGTCTCGGCGCAGGCAGGTGCAAGCCGTTTTCGGAGTTTTGGTAGTACTGTACTGAAACGCAGTGAGAAGCGAAGCTTTAACCCTGACGGAGACAGGTCCGGTGAGCGGTGTGTCATTCAGAGTTCGTACACGGACAGTGAGACCCGGCTCCATCCTGCAGTGTTTGCACTCTGATTCAAAATCTTGAGTATACGTCACAAAGAAACAAAATCCAGACCAGGGTTTTAAACATAATTTTATATTCACCTATTTTTGACCATGACACAGACTGGTTATGTCAGGTCATAATGCATCCTACATAGAGATTAGTCTCCATAACACACGGGATACGAAAGAGTATCAGCCCTGTAACGGTGTGTTTTCGTGCCAATTCAGAATCTTAGAAAAACGAATATATATTTTGAGATTTATCCACTCAGAATAATGATTTAAAGTCCTGATGTAGTGGACCAATCAGAGCTTGCCATTCCTGTGTAGTACATACTGAACAACATTGTTCATTCGTTTAGTTTTCAAACCGATTATTCATATTAGGGTTGTTTGGGAGGCTGGAGGCTATTTCACCCTGAACAGCTTATCACTTTTATCTTTGTTTTGTGATTTTATTTTATTAATTTTTATATATTTTAATTTTTTTTAATTAGCGCTCGGTTTTTCCAGATTTGCCGAGAACATCTGATCTCGATGTCATGCCGGTGCAGTCTGCTTTGGACCGTGCTTATGTGCGTATATGTTTGATATGCTGTAACTGTGCTAGCGCATTCGAACGCAACTGTGGAGTTTTAGTGCGTGCCAAACCTTCCGCACTCAAAAACCAAATATAAACTAAAACTATAAATGAATTCAACGTGAACCGCTAATAAGCTGTAAAAATGTCTTGCTTCCTTATAAGAAGGGTAGATTTTTAGGTTCTATGCCCATAACAAAGGTGATGGTTTATATCGGTTTCCAGTTTTGCGTACATGTTTATCTCTCACAACAATAACATATCACCCTTAAAGAGCTTTAGTATTACCACCTGGATTTTTCACCGGTTATCACTAGTTGTTAAATATTAAAAAGTTTGCCAGATAGGAGGAAGTCAGGGGGTTTCATTCTCTTTTTGGGATAAGTCATGGAACGTCATTGAATATCTGTTTAAATTTTAGTGTCTGTTCATCAAAATCTGATATTTTCTTTGCGGTGTTTTCTTTATAAAGTTATTTCACTGTATTTAAGAAGTAAAACTTTTTTTTCTGTGCTTAAACATGTTTGCAAATAAACAAGTTAATACAGTTTGTAAATAAAACTATGGATTGAAACTTCTGCGGCTGGGTTTGACCCCAGAACGTTCCTGCTGGGATTCGATCATGTTTCCCACCGTGAGTCCAGAAGACCAGAGGAGTCTCCCCACCCTGCTGTAACACTCCCAGCGAAGTTTGTTCGTGCTGCCTTATTGTTGTGGTTTTGAAAGTAGTGAAGGTTACGTGGAATACGCGGTTCCAGAGACACACGACCAGCTTCATCAGCGAGGCGACTCTGAGGTGACTTCGTGGACGTTATTGATGGACCAGCTGTTTTTCGAAGGTTCAGTTTGTGTCATGGGCTTTGAGTTTCCTGACTCCCGTGGCGAAAGAGATGTCCCTCAGGTTCTGGCCGTTGCTGTCGAAATGAGAAACCCTTTATTCTTGCTTCTTCTTTTTAGGCTTTTCTTGGTTTCAGTGATGCTGAGCTTTTCCAGAAAAGACCATGAACACCTCCTGCAGCTATGCACGAGGACTGAAACCTGACTGGGGCCTTCTGTGGTTGTAGCCCATCGTGTGTTCTCTTCTTGACATGGGGTCTTCACCTGAAGAACCATCGCTTCGTAGATGTTTTTGTTTTCGCCCCGCTCTGTGTACAGCTGTGCATGAAAATCCCAGCAGATCACAGACCTGCACTACAAACCGGGATCACTGGTTTATTCGGGTGACTTTGTGATGTCCGGCGTAACTTCTGGATTAATCGGTGCTACAACAGCTGAGTAGGGTTTCCACACGGTGTGTTGCTATGGTGATTTACTCTGTGTCTCATCTCTGCTCTGAGCAGGTTATGTTCTTGGGTATCTCGAAGTTATTCTCATAAGCTCCGCCCATTCACATACATCCTCCAATAGATATTGTCCGTTAGGAAAAACCGGCGGAACAGCAGCACATTTTAAGGAAACGGAAGTGGCTGGGGAGAGGGACGTCTGGACCTCGGTGCTTAGGCTGCTGCCCCCGCGACCCGACCCCGGTACAAGCGGATGGAGATGAAGACTGTTTTGTGGCTGTGATTTTGAATATTAAATATGTGGATAGCTTTGCTCTGATTGGCTAACCTGTTTAAACTACGACTGCTCCACACCTGCGGAATTGTTTCGCTACGTTCTTCGCATTGCTGGCTTTATGATGATATCCAGATGATTGTGTACATATGAAATTAATATTCATGAAATTAAGTGCGTATAATGTCACATCTCTCATGTGACCCCGTCACATGAATATCAGCGCGCAGCTCTCACATGGATATCAGCACAACCTTTTGCGTAATCCTGCGTAAAAGGAAACATAAACCGTGGGTCAAATAGAACCTTCTTGGCAGGGGTAAAACCTTTTCCTCAGCGTGGCGTCTTTAATGAAGAGACCTGTAGCGTTTGTTGTTAAGCGGATCTTCCTGGTTGTGCGGTGTCATGCACGGTTCTGAGGTTAGTCTGCTAAAGTATTCTGTTTCCTGTTATTGCCCAGCTTCAGGGTTTTAGCTGGTTTTTCCTCCACATAACGACTTTCTACTTTCATAACGTACTGAATGGTTTACTCAGTGGGGACTACAATATAAGCCACAGGAAGCGGACCAGTTATGTGCACATGTTGACCACATTAAGGAAGCAGTGTTTCTTTCACACATTATCTGCTCTCAGTGTAAGACCCTGATTCTGAATCAAATCTTGCACTTCAAACACTGCAGCCACAACAGCCTGCCAGCCTCAAACACTTACATTCAGGAAGAACATCCAACATAGTTGCCCATCTCGGTTGGTTATGGTCAGCACTGCCGTGTTCTTCTGTGTATTTGAGAGCCATCATGTATGTCATGAAGCTACAAACATGCAAGCACTGGCAAAAAAGCTCCAGACTTTTCCCAAGTGCACACGGCATGACCGTACTGGAGGAAAAAAATGAATGGAATGTGAAAATATCTGCACTTATCAGATGGTACATCGTGGCTAACTGTTAAACCGTGGCTCAGATGATTCAGGAGATGAGACCACAGCACCCGGAGGTGAATGACTTTCAACACAGCCTTCCTTATAGTCAAGTGACTTGTAACCTTTTTTCCCCATTCACATGAGTGCAACACAAGATTATGTTTACGTAATGCAGCACCCATGAGATTCAGCCGTGCTAATAATGACCTAGGAGTTGAATTCCAGTCAAAGGAATGCCTGAAGACAAGTCTGGATCAGCTTCGGTGAGATCTGAAAGAACTCAGGACTGTGTTCACACCTCACGTTCCCTATGATTCAGCGCAATGATTTTATTAAGAACTATTTAAAACCATTCACACTCTGCCCATGTCCATATGTCCATGCTATATTTGGAAAACAGGTCTACATGTTCCCTCCCACCAAAGACCAGGCCATTGGGGACACATTAACCCTTGCACACATTGGCCTGACTGCGAACTCTGGAATATCAATCATTACAGTGGCACGTGTTTACACGTTGCACTCTTTGCACCATAAATAGTTAACCTCTCTGAAAACAACATGTCTAACGATGCACGTATTGTCTGCATCCAGAAGTAGTCTAGATCTGAGAAAGATCTGACAATCTGTAGCCGAGCCTCCTTGCTGATGGTTCTCCATTGTTTGGAAGCATCTGGTGGAACCTTCCCCTGTTCTGATTGTCCAGGGGCATGAAATGGGAGCTCCGCCTTGTGCTGTATTCTCTGTGAATGTTGAAAACCCTCTGTGAGATCACTTCATATCTTTATTGGAAGTAAGTGAGGAGGCATGCAAGTGATCTGAAGTATATTTTGATGGTATTTGAGGACTACCTAGCTTTTGGGTAGAATAGCAACCTGGTCAGGGTGCACCCTGCGTCTTGCCTGAAGTCAGCTGGGATTGGCTTCAGCTTTGCTGTGACCCTGGTGAATAAGCGGTATAGATAATGGGTGGAAGGATGGATGAGACCTACCGAATAAGCAACAAGAGGGACTAGACTTGTTGCCAGCGGAGGCATCGCTGTTGATGCCATTGCCGTTGGGGTCTGACTCGACCCGTTTTCTGATGAACTGATGATCAGAATGTTTCTCGTATAAATAGGGACTGCGCGACAAAGTTTCCCATGTTGAGGATTCGATACTGATTACATGATTCAGGTAAATTCCGTTTTATTGGTATAGTGCTTTTCACAGTTGACATTGTTGCAGAGCAGCTTTACATAAGTAAACAAATATGGTAAAGAATTTAAACTTCTCATTTTAAACCTTTCTCTATAAACCCTATACATCCCTAATGAGCAAGCCTGTGGCGATGGTGGCAATATGGATCATCAGCAGCAGCAGCAGCAGCAGGAGCAGGAGCGAGGGGCTTCTATGATGAGAACTCCAGCCAGTAGAAGCACATCAGGGTGGATCACAGGATTCAGAGAGCAAACGGATCAGGATCACTGGGATCTCAGAAGTAGCACATGTAGCTCAACAAAAACAGAGAGAGCGGTTATTAAGTATGCTCATTGTGCTTAAGAACAGAACTTATCAGTGCTACATGCAAGCAGGACTCCGGCAAGACTGACTACGGCAGCATAACAAAGAAGAGATGGAAGAACCTGCACTCTGTGACGTAAGGCAATCAGACTTACAGGTGAGAAGCATTGTGACAGTGTAGACTTAAATCTAGAGGAGGGGTTAGTTTTGGAGATTGGCGTTGATGCATGTTATGTATGCCAGATTTATTAAGTATTAACTTTCTTCAGAAAGATTTAAAACTAAGATTTAAAAGTATGAGCACACTTTTGGGCGTGTCCTGATCTAACATCACATGAAAACATGTTTAAATGCTACTTTAATGATTTTACTTGTTCTTTGTTGTTATTCTCAGTATGCTTAGAGTAGAAATAATGATCTTTTTTGTTTCTTAATTGTAGTTAACATTAAAAGGACATGAACCATGAATAAAAAAAAGTTTTAAGCCTAGCAGAAGTGAATTATGTAAATGAGAAAACCGGTTTGAAATTTGGTACAGTCAGGAATGCTTGCTTGTGTTTCTTTTGGCCTCCTGTTTGTTTATTTCCTGCTTCATAACTCACCTCTTCAGTCCGAAATCGGTAAGTGTGTGGCACGGCCAGAACGTTTCCTTTCACGCAGAAAATGACACTGTGATTAAAGTGGAAAAATGCAAGAAATGGATTAAAACAAACAAACAGTCCTTTACAACAGGGACTTGTTCAGGATGCTCTGTGCAGGACGGCGCTTTAAACGCACTCTTTTTAAATGACTGAATGACAAACCTTTCCCAGTAATGAAAGCCAGGACAACAAAGTCACTAGTGAAGATCCTCATTTAAAAAAAAAAAAAAGGTAAAATTATTAGCCTGATTTATTTTTTTTATTGGGTGTTAAGGTTCTTAAAATGGCAGGTCTTACTAATGCTAATTCTTGCATATGTGGGTGGAAATAAGAGGCGGGCTTATGAATTTAAAAAAACAAACACTTTTAACTCTTATTGACGTCTGGACCTCACTGCTTCGGCTGTTTCCCCCGCGACCCGACGCAGGATCAGGTGGAAGATGACGACTGACTGACTGAGTTTCAACTCCAGCTACTTAAGATGTCTGTTAAAATTCCACTGTAATCTTTCCAGGAAACGTTCTAATAGAAAGATATTTTGACTAATACATTTTTAAAATTATGTAAACACTTTTTCTTTCTCTAGCAGAGGAAACCTTTGGCTGTGATTCAGGAGCGTGTTGTACGAAACAGGATGGCTGGTTTAAAGTCAGTATGCAGCTGCGAGCTTGAGGAAATTCAGGCCTAATATAATTGTCTTACTGATATAGGTCATGGATTGTCTGGGTGGACAGATTTCTGTAATCCAGCACATTCTTAGCCTGAGTGGAACTTCCTTTTAGCTGGGCTTGTAGCACTTTCACCCTACAATTCACTGTTGGCCAAAGGTTGATCGCAAAATAAGAGATTTTTTCTAGTTTCAAATAAATGTACTCGGTGAGATTGGATGATTAGTTTTGAGTTATACTTGTGTGACTATAAAAACATTGTAGATAATCCTACTGAGGATCATATGATGTACCACAACATTTTTATAAACAGTTTGTGTTTCCCATACAATACATTAGTACATGCTACACGGGAATGGTGTTGTCTGACTGGTTTGCAATATGGGAATTAAAAATATTATTCCAATGCTTGAATCAATACGACAGACACTCATGTTTTGTCACTGTATGTTCGTGTGTGTGTGTGTGTGTATATATATATATATAAGTAAATCACAATCCAATGTCTGTCTGTCTGATATAGACTTCGACATGCACACACGCAACGCAAACCTTCCTACTTTGCGCAGTTTAATCTCGGAAAGTGAATGCCGTGTGTATTTTCCTTTACACTGCAAGCATATATGTATAAATTGCACATCGCCAAAGAGACACCACTCATATCGACTTCACCATGTTGACATACAGCTGTCGGAACACGTCAGTCCTTTCGCCTAATCTCCGACTCTCTGGTTAGCTTTCACTCGAAAGCCTCAGCCGTACACGGAGCACTGCGCTCAGTGAAGTACACAAGTTTATACGGCGAGAGTTTATAAACTTAAACCATGGACTCTATGCAGAGGCTTTTTTGCATATTCACTATTATGACTTATTCGTTCTCATTTCCTGCTACCGTCCAGATTTCAGTGTCGGCACTTTCCATGATAATCTGCTTGGCCGTTGTGAGTTCATCTAATACCTATTCAACATGTATCAGATGTTGCCTTTATTTATCATGTAGGGCAACACAAGAAACTGCGGGGTAGCATTCAGGTTACAAGAGATTGCTGTGAAATGATTATAGTATGTGAGAGGGAATCCCAGCGAAGCGGGTACTGAACTGTGAGATTAAAGAGATGCCGTTAGCTCCACAACACTCGAAGCTCACCTGACCTCCCTCCGTGATGTTTAAAAAAATGTCATTTCATCAGATTTTCACAAAACTTTCCACAACCTAGTCTCAGATTTCCCTCCAAAATATATATTTGAATCTACATCATGAACCTGAACATTTCAGCAAGATCAGACAATTATTAATGATTTGAATTCCTGTCATTTTTCAGATGATTTGCAGCTCAGTATATGAAGAACCTTTTTATGTGAAGTTTTATGTCTGTGCAACCTGTACGCCTAGAGATATGGCTCCTTGGGATTCAATGAAAATGTGTAAAAGTTAGATTTTGTTGAACTGCGCACTAATAGATTTAGAGGCCAAATGTCTGTAGAACTAGAAACTAGACCAACCTGTTAATGAGGAAGAAATCAGCAGTGGCTCTGCTGATTATATATGTTTACCTATATTTTATGGGTCTCGAAAGGGTTAAAATAAATAAAAATCCTTTAGGAAGGTAAAGCTCGGTAATGATTTTTCTCCCCGGATTATGATGCAGAAATGGACTCTCTGTATGTTGTTCTAACTATGTGTGAAGTTTCATGATCCTGTAGTGAACACTTTAGGATTTATAGAGCACTGAAAAGAACATGTATTCGCTCGTGGGGACAAAAATCACCTGCTTAAATTTTCAGGTTAAGCTTTTTTCATGATGTAGATTCTTTTTTTTTTTCTTCTTCTTCTTTTTGAATCTGAGACTAGGTGCTGAGTACCATCTGATGATTTGACATGACCCATATGTAAAAATATAACTATGCTAAGCTAATGTTGATAAATTGAATAGTTTTTCAAGGTGTTACAAAGGACAGATATACATGGATCTATCTATCTCTCTTCCACTTTACTAAGAACAGCTGTTTGATTGTCCAGTTATTAAGTCACGTCACGGTGCTCCTCTGACCTCCCTTATCCACATGATGTTCTGTGTTTTGCACCATTCCCTGTAAACCCTGAAGACGGCTACGATTAAAGATCAGAAGTAACCAACGCATATGGCAACATCCATACGACAGTCACAGAGATCACACTTTTACATTCTTGTTGATGTTTGATGGAAACATTAACAGAAGCTCTTGGTGTGTATCTGCATAGATGTATACCTTGTGCTGCTGCCATTTGATTGGTTGATTGGATAAATGTGCAGGTGTAGATGTGATCTATTCATTTTTTTTTTTTTTTCATCATTAAGATTTGCTGGAATCAGAAGCTTTGTTGAAAAAATGCTAAACTTTATAATTGGAGGGGTTTAAAAATATGTTTCTGAACATAATAAAAAATAACACTGTTGTTATACTAACAGTTTCCCAAACATCTATAGCTTGATGCTAAATTTCATGCAAGCAAGGTCTGTTAAGAACATGAGATTAAAAAGTGTAAATTATTGTGTGTGTGTGTGTGTGTGTGTGTGTGTGTGTGTGTGTGCGCGCCCCCCAGGCCCAGTTGTGTTTAATTTAGGAACATTCCAGAATGTGAGTATACCAGTGAACGGAAGTGTGGAAGTGAACGTGTCCCAAATCCCAGCTGAAGTGGCCTTCATCACATTTCAGTTTCACACTCAGCACCACAATGCCACCATCTCATACACAAGAGTAAGAGACAACTCCCCACTCCCCCCCACCCCACACACAAACACGAAACAGGAAATGAATAAACCTATCCATGTGAACAGTAACGTGACGATAAATTGCAGAACGCAAACTTCATCACGTATGTACAAATTAAACCTTGTTACCTGAGTTCCAAAATTGACGTTGCGTTTCACTAATGTTTTGATTTTTAATTGACATTTAATTAATGTTTTAATGTTAATTTCTGGCCTGAGCCAAAGAAAAAAACAAAGAGACTGCCCTCGACTCAGAATTCCACCTCGAGCACTTGAGCAAGTGAGTGATGTGAAGTCAGTATGGCTCCCTACAGTGTGAGCAATGAACACTGCAGCATTTCGTACCTTCTTCCCCCTTCCAAGGCTTTTGAAGACCTACATCTCAGAAACCCAGTAAAGTAATTTTGGTTGCTATTCCAGACCAGAAGAGGAGAAGATTGAAGTACATGCTATAGAATAAATGTACAAATTCTGACCTAAACACGATCCAGTCGTCAGAAAATAATGGCTGCCTAGGGGGATGTTGTATTTACAGATGATATAAATATTATGCAGAAGAATTACAGGTATTTCTATTATTTCTCTTTGAATATACAAGTAACGACAGACCAACTCTTATGTTCATCACTATCTTGTAAGGCTAAAATTAACATTATTATCTAAACTTACAAAACTGTTAAGTTAAACAAGAGCACTTGGACAACGCAAACCTCCACCAAGCCCACCAATCACCTAATGAACAAAATGGACGTTGATGGGACGTTACTTGGGTCATGGGAGCGATGTCACTGTGTCACGGTTGGGTCCAATTATTCGCCTGCATGAAGTTAATGAAACACAACGGGTCCTCTTTAGTCCCGAGGTCCTGGAAGACGAGGTGTCCTGCATAATTGAGTGCTTTACCGCTCTAAGAAACGCTCTTCAGCTCAGGAAGGGCTGTTAATAAATCTGTTAGTTCAGTTAGGTGTATAAGTGATAAGGGGATGTCACAAGGGGGTCAGGCCATCGGAACCTCTGGCTTAGATGCCATACTATAGGAGATTCTTTTAGCATCACTGCCGTAACACTCTCTTTCTCTTTATCACCCCCCCCCCTTCCCCCACCCCAATCAACCATTCTCTCTTATGTTTTTATTGTTTGCTTGGTTTTTTTAACGTCTGTGTATGTGTGTGTTCGTTCCATTCCAGGTGCCGGCGTATGGCTCTTCGGTCACCATGACTGATTCCGGGTTGCTGTTTCCTCTTTTGCCCGTTCAGTCGACTCTCTCGTGCTTCCTGCTGGCTCCAAACTCTGACTCCGTAGCAGGAGTTGGAGTTCTACTGCCCTACTCCAGCACTGGTACTGTACATCAGCTTAATGTGCTCACTGTCAGAGAAGTGTGTCAACCCAGTACAACATTGTGTAACATTTGTGCAAGCATCCGTTTCATAGCCACAGGGGTGCGTACTTAAGCATGCAAGATAGAAACTATACAGAATGGTTGTTTAAATTCTTCTGGTTCTTCTTTAGGGGTGGGGTGGGGAGGGGAGGTTGGCTTTCAGAAAAGAACATACCGGTGGCGCATCATTTATCACGGAGTTGTTGTTTTTGTGCTGTGAGCAGACCCTGTCCCTGGAGCCTGCAACCTGGAGTTCCCAGTAGAGATCGATCCAAACATCTACTTGATCTACAACCTTTATGAGACCAACATTCGCTTTGCCCCTGCTAACATCGGACACGTGAGGTATCAACTCCGACTCTTTTATTTCCCTTTTGGTTTGTCTGTATGTTTTCTTAGAAGCTTTAAAGATATTATTCTACATTTAAAACTGTTTCAGGTTTTTATTTTAAATCAGTTGCAGTTAAAGTCCCTGTTATTCAAGCCCTATACACTCTCACTCACTCATTTGCAGAACCGCTATTAGGATTGCAAGTTGGGCAAACATGAGGTACACCCTGGATAGCTCGCCAGACCATCGCAGGACCAACACACACACAACTATTTACACTCACACCTAAAGGCAATTTGGAACAGCCAATTAGCCTAATGTGCATGTCTTGGGACTGTGGGACTACCTGGAGAAAACCCACACAAGCACAGGGAAAGCATCCAAGCCCAGGACTTGAACCCAGGACCTTCTTGCTGTGAAGTGCACGTGCTAACCACTATGCCACCGTGCCACCCAAGCCCTATACGATATACATGAAATTTTGACCCTTCAGGATTATATGAGGTTTTATTCTATCCTAGGTCAGTAGATATTAGCAGATGTGTGCTCTGATTGGCTAAACTACTCCGATATCAGATCATATACTGTGACCTCAACATCACCTTAGAAAGAAAACCGCAAAATGATTGTGACTCGTTCGAAGCTAAAGTATTTCCTGATACAAATGTTTTTTTTATTTTCAAGAATTAGATGTATTTTTCCCCACAGAAAGTGACCCTTTCGAAAATTGAAAGTGCTGGTAATGATTGCTTCCATTGGTTTGGTTAGCAAAATGGGAAAAAAACGCTAATGCCTTTTTTTTAAGTCTAGACTAATTCCACAAAAAGCAACAAAATATAAAAAAATTTATAGTAAGAACACATTTTTTATTTTTATTTATTTATTTTTAATTTAGGCAGTTTTTCCACCAAAATGGGATTTTATTACAGGCCCTCAGCTAATCAGCTAGTGCTGTGCTAGCCAGCTCTCCACAAAATCAACACAATTAATTAAAGGATTTCAAAATAAGATTTTCAAAAAAAATTTTAAGATTGTGTCAGTTTTTTCATGTCCTTCAGCGAATAAGCTAGCCCTGTGCTATCCTACTCCCCGCTAAAAGCAACAAAACATGGATTTAAAGTAATTTATAGTAAGGATTTTTTTTTTTTTTTGAAGGACTAGACAGTTGTTTTCTCCACAAAATATGACTTCATTGGACTGCTAAAGGAACAGGCCTTTAGATAACCAGCTAGCTCTGTGCTAACTAGCTTTCCTGTATTTTACGGTAAGAACAGTATGGTAAGAATAGATATTTCTTACAATCCAGAGGATAGAATAAAACAGTTATTCCACTCCCTCTCATTGTACATGACTAATAACCCTCTTGGCTGCCGCCTCGTTAGTTATGGGCTCATATACAATTAGAGTTTGTGGAATAGCGGTGAAAAATATGTAGCATTTATATACAAATGAATAACAAGATTCACAAATAAGCAGTGAGATATAGAAATAATAATGATTATTGAAGAGAGATGGCTTTAGAGGTGTGTGTGTGTGTGTGTGTGTGTGTGTGTGTGTGTGTGTTGCATCTCTGCTGAACTGTAAATAATGCCTTTGTCTTTTCACCTGATCTGATCACTTCCTGTTTTCTTTTCTCCCTGTCATTGCTGTATAATCCATGCTGATCAGAGGAGTCTCTCCCCCAGCGTGCGACGTGGAAACAGACCTTACTACTCGCTGGCGTTTAGAGTATGATGTGTACCAGTACTTCCTTCCTGAGAACGACCTGTCAGAACAAAGTCTGATCAGTGGCATGGAGACGGTTGCCAGGGTGACGGGCATGGTGGAAAATGGTAGAAAGGTCAGCGGAGTAAAGAATTACTCATCACAAACACACCTCTGAGACACTGCTCACATTATAGATGGATACTTTAATAATCCCAGAGGGACATTCACAGTTTCCAGCAGTATTACAGTAGAATGAATCCTTATTAAAAACACATTTTATTGATGTAAACATTACTGCACTGCTCTGTCAGGAAAAAGTCGCCTTCTAGATTTAAGTAAGCAAATGGGCAAAATCCTTTGATTGCATAATTAGGGTTATGCTCCAGGGGTGCTCCAGTTGGTCAGGTCGAGCCTCAGCAACATTAATGTGGCAATAAAAGGAAATCAGCTGACGACCTGAATATACCGAAAGAGCGGGTTATCACATCAATGAATTTTTTTCTTCTCATGGATGGATATAAAATTTGAGCTCAGATAGTGAAAGAGTGGTTCAGGGAGCATGAGGAAGCATTTCTCGCATGTATTGGCACCCCAGAGTCCCGACCTTAACCCTACTGAAAGTGTTTGGGATGTGCTGGAGAAGAACTTGCACTTGTTCCACTCTCCCATCATCAACACAAGATTAAAAACTTAATACAACTCTGAGCTGAAAGAAACGTTCTGACATTGTATAAGTCTATGAAAGCGCTACAGGAAGTGCATACTGGGCTGCATTTGGGAGCAGCCGTAACCTAATGGTTAGAGAAGCAGCTTTGGGACCTAAAGGTCGCTGGTTCTATTCCTGAACTGGCGGTGTCTGGCGGTGGGTGAGTGAGCTACACCTTCCCTTCCTCTACCTTCATGGCAGAAGTGCCCTTGAGCAAGACACCTCTCCGGGCACCCCAATGTGTGGCAGCCCACTGCTCCGAGTGTGTGCTCACTGTTTACATGTGTGTGTGTGTGTGTGTGTGTGTGTGTGTGTGTGTGTGTGCTCACTTTGGATGGG
>JBCNYH010000007.1:4145878-4169423 GCA_039654325.1 Tandanus tandanus
GATTTCCTTCATCCTGGTTTCTTTCTGTTTGTACAGTTTAACGCTGCACACGAAGGCATCAGTAAGAAGTAATAGTAGACTATAAAAAATAAATTAAAAAATGAAGTTTAAAAGTAAACGGGAGATGCTTCGATTGGAATCAGGCTTTTAGAACCATAGCGGGGAATGTTTTGGGTCTAGCAATATGGCTGCACAAGCATGACTTCAGCCTCAGCAGCTCAGTCCGATATCCAGTTATTTTTAGATCAGTGCTCCTACCGCAGTAGCAAGGCCAGGAGCGCTTGTGATATGTGTGAGGACTGTCAGCCTGTCAATGTCACAAAAGGTTGACGGGTTGAAGGGCACATGATCAAGAAGTTAGAGGTAGGAAATCACTCTGTAATGCAGGATGATGTTTACCTTTCCTTTAGGCTCCCAGTGTGAAGAAAATGCTGCGCGAGAGGGCCAAATTGCAGCTGGCTGATCAGGAGCCCAAACAGCTACAGGTATGAAGTCAACGAAAAACTGCAGAGATGCAAAATTAATAAAGTTTATATTTGTTCAGTTCTTGAGCGAGATGGTTGGAGGATGTGGAGAGAGTGAAACAGGAAATGTGATGGATTAGTAATGATGAAGTGAAAGTAGCTATGAAGAGGATGAAGAGTGGAAAAGCAGTTGGTCCAGATGATATTAGTGGAGAGTCGTGGAGATGTTTAAGTGAGATAGCAGTGGAGTCTTTAACCAGACTGTTTAACAAAATCTTGGAAGGTGAGAGGAAGCCTGAGGAGTGGAGAAGTGTTCTATCAGTTTTTAAAAGCAAGGGAGATGTGCAGAGCTGCATGAACTACAGAGGCATAAAGTTGATGTGTCACGCCATGAAGTTAGGGGAAACAGTAGTGGAATCCAGGTTAAGAGGAGAGGTGGTGATCTGTGAACAGCAGTCAGGTTTCACACCTTGGAAAAGCACCGAAAATGCCATATATGCTTTGTGAATGTTGGTTGAGAAGTACAGGGAAGGTCAGGAGTTGCACTGTGTTTCTCGATTTTATTTTATTTATTTATTTATGTATTTATTTATTTTCGGCTATAATGTATTAATCCCGTAAGGGAAATTATTGCCTCTATATTTAACCCATCCAAAGTTTGCACACTTTGAAGAGTGAAGAAAAAAGTGCAGGCAGGGTAGAAAGGACCAGCTATAACTGCAATAGTTAAAGGTAAAGGATAATAAGACCGTAGTGAGGCCAGCTGTGGTGTATGGTTTGGAGACGGTAGCGCTGACAAAAAGACAGGTAGCAGAGCAGAAAGTGGCAGAGATGAAGATGCTGCGATTTTCTCTGTGATAGACAAGAATGGAAAGAATTAGTAATGATTGTGAGAGGGACCGCACCGGTAGAAGTGTTTGGGGATATAGTGGGAGTGACCAGATTGAGATGGTTTGGGCATGTGCAGAGGAGGTATGAATTCAGTTCAAGTCAGTTAAGTTTTATTTGTATAGTGCTTTCTCCAGTTGACATTGTTGCAAAGCAGCTTTACATAGTAAAACAAATTTGGTAAAGAATTTAACCTTATGGTTTTTAAAAGTTTCTCTATAAACCCTATACATCCTTAATGATAAAGCCTCAGACGGCACAGGAAAAAACCGTGAGAGGAACCAGACTCAAAAGGGAAACCCATCCTCATTTGGGTGAAACCAAATAAAAATACAAAGTAGCAGAAAAGTCACTATAGTTTAACATGAAGTCTAGTTGATTATCTGATAACTGTAATGGTAATTATAGTCTTAAAGGGTATATTGGTAGAAGAATGTTGAGGATGGAACTGCCTGGTAGGAGGAGAAGAGGAAGGCCAAAGAGGAGATTAATGGATGTGTTGAGAGAGGACATTCAGGTGTGATGGAGCGGGACGTGTGATGATCCACTGTGGCGACCCCTAACAGGAGTAGCCGAAAGAAGAACAAGAAACTTGCATAACAAGAAAAAGCATGCATAACAATTCACCCCCCAAAGTCAGTGCTTTGAACAGCCACCTTTTGCAGCAATAACAGCAGCAGGTCTCCAGGTTATGTCTCTATTCAAGAATTTCTCTTAATCAAAAATATGCATGTATTTAGCACCATCCGTCATTTCCTCAATTCTGACGAGTTGCCCAGTCGGTGCCGATTATAAACATCCCCACAGCATGGGGTGATGAGAGGTGTCAGGTTTGCACTAGACATGGCGTTTTCCTTAATGGACAAAAAGTTAAATTTTAGTCTCATCTGACCAGAGGTCCATCTTTCATATGTTTGTGAAGTCTCCCACAGGCCTTTTGGTGAACTCTAAACATTATTTATTTGTTTATTTATTTTTGTAAACAATGCCTTTTTTTTCTGGCCAGTCTTCCATAAAGCCCAGCTCTGTGGAGTGTGGACTGATGCACCAGTCTCCATTGTGGAGCTTTCCAACTAATTCAGAGTAGCCTTTGATCACTTTGTTGCCTCTCTGATTAATGCCCTGTTTGCCCAGTGTGTGAGTTTTGGTGGATGACCCTCTTTAGGCAGGTTTGTTGTGGTGCCATATTCTTTCCATTTTGTGATGATTGATTTAGTGGTGCTCTGTGGGATTTTCAAGGTTCCAGATATTTTTTTATAGCCCGACCCTGATTTGTATTTTGTCCCTGACCTGAGAGCTCCTTCAGCGTCATAGTGTCGCTTGCTTGGTAGTGCTTTTTAATTAGTGGTGTCGCAGACTCTGAGGCCATTCATAAGAGGTGTATATGGACTGTTTCACAAACAGGCTATACTTTTTGGGTTCAGTAGCTCAAAAATAAAACTCCTAGTTTTTGTGGTTTATTGTTACCAGTCAACACCTTATGAGACTAGAATATTTTCTGTGAAGTATCAGAGCTACAGGTCTAATGGTGTCTAAATTACACTCGGTGAAAGTATAACAGGTACTCTAGTATCTAGAAAGTATAACAGGGTCTCTAGAATAACTAGAAGTTAGAATCTAGAATATAGCGCCACTTGTAAAGAATTCACAGCATTAAGAATAAAAGCTCAATAAACATCATCTGAGCAGGTTTCATGCAACAATTCAGTGACAATCATTGTGGTTTTCCGGAGAAGACACGTTTTGACGGACATGCTTATCAAGCTGATGTGGAACTCTTGGTTATGATGCGGAAATCCCAGTTATATTTTTCAGCAAGTTATACAGTACTATGCTGCTTTAGAAAAAGTAATTAATATCTGAAAAAAGCACTTCTGTCCTTCACATGTAATGTCTACTTTCTGGAGAAGAGGTTTTTGATGGACAAAGGATCCCGACAAAGTCACTAGGGGCAATTAGTAATTAGGAGGCAATTCAGAATTTTATCAGATTAAAGAAACTATTTTTTTTTTTATAGTGGAGAGAATTGAATTCTGTACTTGTTCAAAATTTGAGCGATATTTTCCTCTGATGACACTATTTATCGGAATTGACAAAAGATTTCACTAGTGTAGCTGGGACTACTCTTCCTCTATACAACAGTAAACAACAGACAGTCATGAAGTATGCAAGTGCCTACTTAATGGGGTTCCTTGTATAATTTTAAAAAGACAACCCTGACCATGAAACAGCCCATATATACTGAGATCAAGTGACACTTTGATTGTGCACAGGTGGACCTTATTTAAATAATCATGTGTCTTCTGAAGGTAACTGGTAGCTCCAGATGTAAATTAGGGACTTCGTAGCAAATGTGGTGAATACATATGCACACACTACATTTCGGTTTATTTTTTAGAAGTTTTCAAATACATTTTTCCTATTTCACTTCACCAATTTAGACTAGTTTTTCTAAGTTCATCACATAAAATACAAGAAATATTGTAGTGGATTGCATTTTTTTGGCTGCCTTTACATTGCCTTATTATTTGATATTTAATTGATATTAAAAGCTGTTTGTGCCTTAGAGTAAGACTGTATGTTCCAACCAGGAATATTTTACCTTTCATAACAGCGGACCACTCTTATTTCTTAAATTGCTTGGGCCCCAATGACACAAATAATGGCTTCCTAAAAGAAGACTTTTATTTATCTCCTTAAGAGATTATTAAAAAGGCAAATCAGCTAATTGTGATGAGCTTCTATCATGTAGGGTGTGTCGTTTCTATACCTGATGTTAATGTACTTTAACCTGTCTGTAAACACTGATGTATATTCTGCCTAGCTTTTGACTGTGCATGGTGTGGATTATCCAGTTCCAACATTGTAAAGCACATAAATGTTATAATGTACACATGTAAACGTTACAGGTAACTGTGGATCCTTGGAAATGTCATGACCCCTATGTACATATCGGAGACGATAAACCCTTAAAAACAGGTAAAGTCTCTGTACAGTTTTTAAATGAGTGTTTATACTGAAGTAAGTGTGATATTGTGTAAGACGGTCTGACTTTCTGAACTGCTGAATGTGACAGATTTTTAGCTTGTCCGGCTGTAGGCCCGATGAGCTGTGGTGATGCTGCATCTGTCCGGCAGGCCGGCGTTCATCATTTTCAAAATGCTTCTTCTCCTTTATTTCTTGACCAATTTTGGTATCGTTTGTTTATTTAATAGAGCTAGGTGTGGCCTTTTATAATTCTACACAGAGTCTGGGAATTTAGTAATTATGCAAATTATTTCAAAATCACAAAAAGTGCTTTTCTTCTTTTTTCTTGACCAATTTGAATTTTGCTTGCATTATCTGATAGATCAGTTCTATTCCCACTGTCTTAGCACACGGTTTCCCATTTTTCCCCTTTTACCTGCAGAATTGAAAATGTTTATAGAAAGGTACCCATCATGTCTGCTCTCATAAATACATTTATCAAATGCAGTTTAATGTAAATAAGTAAAACGCAAACGCTTGTCCCTATAAATACTGCACTTGCTGCAAATTGTATAATTTTATCTTGTACAGGTTCCGGATGAGCACTACGCCACTGACGTTCTCGTTTCTTTCCTAGGAAAGTGCTACAGTGTGCCTGCTGGTCTGGACGAATCGGGCAAAAGGAAAAGGAAGGGCAGCCCAAAAATACAGGACTTCTGGGGGTGGTGCACAAGTACTTGTAAGTGTAAAATAAGAGATCAGATTTTTATTTCCAGTCCGCTATTATAAAAATTATATATATTTGTGTGTGTGTGTGTGTGTGTGTGTGTGTGTGTGTGTGTGTGTGTGTGTGGTATTGTTCAATATTGTGTTTATTTTGGCCAACATTCGCCATTCCGACACCACTGTCAGTCCAGCTCCATCCCCACAACGTTACTGGCCTTGCAGATCAGTTGTTCAGTTTGTTTGCGTCAGCAACCCTCAACCTGCTGCCCCAGCATGCAACAGCGTACAGGATGGCGCTGGCCACAACAGACTCATAAAACATCCTGAGCAGTGTTTGGCAGTTGTTAAACGACCTTAGCCACTTTAAAAAATATTAAAATATTTAATATTAAAATATTAAAAGGGCTCTGGCCCTTTTTGTAAAGTGCGGTATTGTTCTTAACCCAGTCCAGTTTATTGTCAATATGAACTCCAAGGTATTTGTAATCCTCCACCATTTCCACATTGACACTTGATGGAAACAGGGGACACTGGTGTTTTGGATCTCCTGAAATACACAATCAGTTCCTTGGTCTTGGTCACATTAAGCTGCAGATGATTCAGCTCACACCATGTGACGAAGGAGTCCACAGCAGCCCGATATTCCGTCTCATCACCTCCACTGATACATCCAACTACAGCAGAGTCATCAGAAAACTTCTGAAGACGGCAGGGCTCTGTGCAGTAGCTGGAGTTAGTTGTGTAGAGGGTGTAGACCGTGTAGGAAACACAGTGCTGCAGGCGCACATACTGTGGTCTCCCGGTCAGGTAGTCCACAATCCAGGACAAAAGAGGCATCCACCTGCATTGCTGTCAGCTTCTCACCCAGGAGGGTCGGCCTGATGGTACTGAATGCACTGGAAAAGTAAAAAAACATGACCCTCACAGTACTCGCCAGCTGGTCCAGGTGGGTTAAGCAGGTAGATGATGGCGTCCTCGACTTCGAGATGAGGCTGGTAAGCAAACTGAAGGGGGTCCAGATGTGGTCTAACCATGGGTCAGAGTTGATCCTGTATGAGTCTCTCGAGGGTCTTCATGACATGCCAAGTCAGTGCCACGGGTCTGTAATCCTGGGGGCCAATGGGACGTGGGGTCTTTGGTACAGGAACGAGGCATGACGTCTTTCACCGCAATGGGACCCTCTGTAGACTCATCATGAAGATGTAGTGTAAGACTCCACAGAGCTGGGGGGCACAGGCTTTAACCCCATCCGGTCCTGCTGCCTTGCCTGAGTGTAGTCTTCTCAGTTGTTAATCAACCTGATTATAGGTGAGGCATCCTTAGTATTTGCATACAGCAGGTCTAAAGTTCTCTCCTCTCTGGTGGGACAGTCCACGTACTGCACAAAGTTTGACAGTGTAGTCTCCAAGGTGACATGGTTGAAGTCACCCGAGGTCACAATGAAAGCACTCGGGTGCTGAGTCTGTAACCGGGCTATGGTAGCATGAACAGTGTCACATGCAGCAGTGAGGTTGGCAGAAGGAGGAACATAAACAGCTACTAAGATGAAATGGGAAAATTCCCTAGGCAAATAATATGGTCTGAGTCCAACAGCACACCGTTCAATGTCCAGTCCACAACTCTGCTCTGATGGTTATGTGGGCGGGGTTTCACCTCTGGTTATTGACAAGAACGGTAAGCCTCCCTCGTTTCCACTTACCGCTCGCGGTGCAGTCTCTGTCAGCCCGGACAGTGTGAAAGCCCGCGATGGATACATTGTCATCAGGAATATTCTGATGCAGCCATGTCTCCATGAAGCACATGAAGGTACACTCCCAATACTCCCTCTGACTCCGGGCTAGCACTGTCAGCTCGTCCATCTTATTCGCCAGTGACCTCACGATCCCCATAATTATAGACGGGAGACACGGCCTGTACCTTTTCCTCTCTGTAAGCCTCCGCTGTCTCCCTGCCTCCCTCTTTCTCTTCTTCTGTCCTCCTCCTCTGCGTCCACGGTGTGTTTTTCTCCAGATTTCAGCCGGTAAGTCCGTGGGTCTGTCCGCTAGTCTGGCCGGCATCAGGGTGATCAGCTGATCCCTGGAGTAAACAAAGAGCGCGGCGTGTAGTCCCGCTGCGGTCCTAACTCTCCATGAAAGTAAAAGTTCCGCAGCGACAAAACTCTCTCAACCCACATCTTGAGAGGGCAGCTACTTATGGACAATAAAAGAATAATTACAAGAAAAAAGTATGAGTTAAAATTACGGGAAGGGCAGGAGAGACTGAAAAGGCTGCATGCCTGTTAACGCATGCGCGAATTTGGTGTTCCGTACGGATTTATTCCTGTAATAAAAGTGCAGTTATGTGCATGACATAGTTCTCTCACTGTCTTTGTAATAATGATTCATAAATTTATGGTCAATACAGAGGGGAAATTAACTGGACTGCATTGAAATTTAGGGATTGTGAATTTTTCACTCCAATGTCACACTTTATGGTACCAGTTTCAGAGAATGACCAATCTTGGAAATAGACTTCACAAATTCTTCGTGACTGCAATAATTTGCTCATTGCTGCATTAAAGCCCAAAAGAAAATAAGGTAAAAAAAAAATGAGTATTGATATTTAAATTTCCTGAACTTTTTTAGAGTAAATTGAAGTAAACAGACACAAGTGTATATCTGTTGAGATCATCTAAATGTTTTTAGACACTTATAATAACATTATGAGTCTGACAGTAGGTTTTATTTGATTGTTAGCCCCAGAGGGGTACTGCATGTAGTCCCTTTAAGTTTTCCTTTAAGAAGTTTAAGAATACTTTGGGTCCTTCAAAAGTATCAAAAATAAATAAATAAAATAAATAAATAAATAAATAAAATTAAAAATAAAACAAAAAACAAACAAATCCAGAAAATCACTTTGTATGATTTTTTGATTATTCATTTGCATTTTATTGCATGAAATAACTATTTAAAACAATAGAAAAACAGAACTTAATATTTGGTACAGAAACCTTTGTTTATAATTACAGAGGTCAGACGTTTCCTGTAGTTCTTGACCAGGTTTGCTCACACTGCAGCAGGGATTTTGGGCCATTCCTCCATACACATCTTCTCCAGATCTTTCAGGTTTCGGGGCTGTCGCTGGGCAACACGGAGTTTCAGCTCCCTCCAAAGATTTTCTATTGGGTTCAGGTCTGGAGGCTGGCTAGAGCACTTCAGGACCTTGGAATGCTTCTTACAGAGCCACTCCTTAGTTGCCCTGGCTGTGTGTTTCGGGTCATTGTCATGCTGAAAGATCCAGCCACTAACCCATCTTCAATGCTCTTACTGAGGGAAGGAGGTTGTTGCCCAAAATTTCACAATACATGGCCCCATCCATCCTCTCCTCAAAACGGTGCAGTCGTCCTGTCCCCTTTGCAGAAAAGCACCCCCAAAGCATGATGTTTTCACCCCCCTTTCAACCGCTTCAGAGTTCAGATGGTGTTCCTAAAATTGTACTCATCTTTCTACTTCCTCCAAACACGGCGAGCGGAGTTTATACCAAAAAGTTCTATTTTGGTCTCATCTGACCACATGACCTTCTCCCATGCCTCCTCTGGATCATCCAGATGGTCACTGGCAAACTTCAGATGGGCCTGGACATGTGCTGGCTTGAGCAGAGGGACCTTGCTTGCGCTGCAGGATTTTAAGCCATGAGGGCGTAGTGTGTTACTAATGGTAACCTTTGAGACTGTGGTCCCAGCTCTCTTCAGGTCACTGACCAGGTCTTCCTGTGTAGTTCTGGGCTGATCCCTCACCTTTCTCATGATCACTGATACTTCATGAGGCGAGATCTTGCATGGAGCCCCAGTCCTAGGGAGATTGACAGTCATCTTGAGTTTCTTCCATTTTCTAATAATTGCACTAACAGTTGCTGCCTTCTCCGAGCTGCTTGCCTATTGTCCTGTAGCCCATCCTAGCCTTGTGCAGGTCTACAGTTTTCTCCCTGATATCCTTTGACAGCTCTTTGGTCTTGCCCATGGTGAAGTTGGTGTCTGATTTACTAAGTGTGTGAGTCCTTTATACAGGTAACAAGTTCAAACAGGTGCAATTAACACAGGTAATTAGTGGAGGATAGGAGGGCTTCTTATAGACGAACTTACAGGTGTGTGAGAGCCAGAATTCTTGCTGGTTGGTAGGTGATCAAATACTTATTTCATGCAATAAAATGCAAATTATGATTTAAAAATCATACAATGTGATTTTCTGGATTTTTTTTTAGATTCTGTCTCTCACAGTTGAAGTGTACCTACGAGGAAAATTACAGACCTCTCCATTCTTTGTAAATGGGAAAACTTGCAAAATCTGCGGTGTATCAAATACTTATTTTCCCCACTGAATCTGTACTGTGAAGTCAATCCTTACGAAGAGAAATTCTCTAAACTATATAGTTAAGGGAATTTATGATGCAACTTCATCAAAGTCTGTGATGTCATGAATGTGGAACAACTTAAACTTAATATTCAAATTAAACTCTCAAATTCGCACGCTACATGGTTTGTATTTTATCTGGCTAATTAATGCGCCTATTTATGTGAGTTCTGTGTGTCCAAAAAGAGAATCTGGAGACTGTGTTAACTGTCTGTCTGAATTAGCTTGTAAGCCAAAGCAGAGAACTCCAGACCAAAGAGTGGCGATAATACACTAGTAGAGTCCGCAATCGCCGTTAAAAAACAAAAAACAAACAAAATATATAGTATCTAATCCTTACTAGTTAAACTGACAAACCATCAAATATTTGCCTTGCACTGTGTATATGTTCCTACGTTTCTGTTTAACAGTTTTAGACAGATCGGTTCCTACCCAGCCTGGACAGACCAGTTCCAGTTTAACATTAACAGATTCTTTCAACGTACAAAACTGCCATTATGGTATCCCAGAAGGCCCTAAATTCTTATCTTTTATTGTATCCACCACCTCGCTCATGTAATTCTCATACTTGTATTAGCTTTCTCTCCTATGCTTCTGATACACAATCACATTTATTATTTCGGCCAGCCACAGCTACAAAAATACTGAAACAGAAACTTCAAACTTATCAAACAGAATTGGAAATGTTGAGTACCAAGGTGAGTTTGCTTTCAAGAAGAGAAGGAAAATTAAGATTAAAAAAAGACAAGACAACAACAGGACTTAAAGCACAGGCTGTTTAAGCATGAGGTTTATAGAAAGAATGTTTTTGTCCCTATAAAACTCACCATAGACCCTCATCTAATTTTAAATATCTAACAGAAAGCTTGAAAGGAATTACTAGGTAACTAGGCCAAAAGAATAATTGTATTTTGGGAGATTATTTAAATAGATAATTTAAAAAACTTTCACAAATCACCTTATCCCAGTCACAAAGCTCTTTTTCCAGCGAACATTTGAACGCAGCTTCATATAACAGAGCAATTTTTAAACAAAGCAACATCTCAAGTGAAGTTCAACAACTAAAGGTTGAACGTTGTTAAAGGTTAGTATTTCCAGGTAAACACTCAGTGGAGCATTACGAAGGATTATTTACACACATGGACCCTTTAGCCAAAGCTTCAAAACAAACAAAGTTCTAAGTGAACATTTGAACTAAACTGCAATAACAAAAAGGCCTCTTTCTGGGAAATGATATGAATGTTGTTATGTGGTAGATTTTCCTTGTGTATGTTTAAAGAGAGCATAAACAGTGTATCATGATACTAAACTTGTCTCGGTGTGTAATAGAAGTGACATGCTAAAATGGCAACACTCATGAAATTCAGAGCTATAAATAGTTCTTACTTTGTTCTATTTTATTAAAAAAAAACTTTTTTCTTTTTTTCAGTTTTTCCAAAGGATTCTTAATGAGGATTATATTAAAGACTTTCTAATGGTGACCTATTAAAACCATTATGTTTCCTTCAATGTAGGGCACTGGACAATGTAACAGGACCCATTGATTTCCTAGGCTCAGACTCACCAATCAGTGATCAAGAAAGAGAAATGGTAGCACCTTGCTCAAAAACACTATATGGATAAATGTTGCTTGTGCACATGCCCTTCAAACCCAGATATGGTTCTTTCCCAAAATCTGACACAAAGTTGGAAGCACAACTGTACAAGATGAATCTGTATACGGTAAAATTATTACTTCCATTTACTAATGCTAAGAGAATCAAACTTGTTCCAGTATAACGATACCACTGCACACAATGCAAGCCACAGCTTGCCAAAACTCGAGTGCCCTGAACAGAGCCCTGACCTCAACCTCACTGAACACCTTTCAGAGGCCTTCTGACCTGAGATCAGAGCCTGACTTCATTAATGCTCCTTAATGAACGAGCACATATACTTCAAAATAATCAAGAACTCTTTAAAATAATGAATACCAAAATTTAGCATTATGTTTGTTTATAAATGTTTAAATCATGTGCAGATCACGAAACCTCAACTATTACAACAGACCATCTCCTGAAGCAAGGTCAACTGAGGGCTGAAATTAGACACCACACTCTATTTGTAGTACATTTTATCCTGCAGCTTCACGTACTGCAATCACTCGATTAAAAATAAATCATTAGTTTAGATCAGTCAAACATACGATTTAAATAAAGACCTGAAGTAATCCATCAGTACGTGGCTTTGAACAACATCCTAAATTTATATACAAATTTACCCCTCTCCCTTTCTCACACTGAGTATCAGCAATGCAAAGCGACACCCCATAAACGATTACAGATGCCTAATAAATGTAGGAATGAAAACTGGAGAATCTGTACATTTATAATGACCAATTAGAAACAGTGCATACAGTTCTACAGGTGAAAAGTCCCATGGTGGCACAAAAAAATGAACAAAATAAAATGAAATCAAAAGAATCCCTTTTGCCTTTCCATCCCCCTGTAGCAGGACATGACGACAGACAGACATGGAGCTGCCGAGTGTACCTGAGTCACAATGTGCTTAACAGGGATTTTGCGTAACATGGGAGTCGAAAAATAAAAGTAGTCATTTTCAAATTCTTCTCCCTTTACATGTTAGATATAACCCACATCTTTTGTACTACGTGCAACAAAAGACAGCTGAGGTTGAACAGAATTTCACCTCACTTACTGCAGTACACACCCTGGCGTATGCTACACATTCCTTGTGTATGTTTGTTGTGACTGACATGGTATGTTTTTAAATTTCAGTTTTTGAAAATAAATTGAGGCCTGTCCTGTATAATCTTAAATCTAAACTGCAAATGTTTGTTGCCTCAGTATATATCCTCCAAGGTTTTCTGTCCTGTAATCTTGCCATAAAAAGTCAATGATAACACTTCCACATGAGTTTGTCAGACATCCTAGCGTGTGCAAGTGGTAAAGAGAAATCAGTTTTTCTGGCAAGTAGGCCTTTCTCTGAATATAGCTTCCAGCCTTTTCTAATATCTATCCATATATACTTTATACGGTAACACTGTTTTTATGTTCCCAGCTGTTACTCTTGGCGCATTTAGGTGTTCAATACAGACAGGTCTGGGATACGGGTTACAAAATCAGACCTCAAAACTGGGTACTTTTTCTATTTCACCTATAAAATAAACAAATCAACAAATCTATTTGGTACTACCCATGCTGTCTCTTTATTCAATAACGAACATTTATTTAAAAGAATATATACAATTCCATGACAATTGATGGAATACACACAATTCTGGCAGTGCTTACACAAAATCCCTGTTTAGCATAGTGTGACTCACCTCTAAGAGTTCTGCCCATTACATGGGACATCCCACAGGTAAAATGGAAATCCAGCAAACCCGGAAATGTTTCCTTCTGATTCACAATTAACATAAAATATTCATTCATTTTCTGAACCACTTAATACTAATTAGGGTCGCGGAGAGGCTGGCACCCATTTCAGCCAACTCTGGGTGAGGGCATAGTACACCCCGGGCAACTCGTCAGGCCATCACAGGGAAGAAACACGCTGATGGCAACCCAATGGGTCACTCTTTTCGAACGACAGTAATGGTTCTTTTACAGGCCCCTCACCACAGACAGTGAGAGACATGGCTGGCCTTTGATAACCCAGTTAGCTGCACTGGTGTACTTTTTTTTTTTTTTTTTTTTGGGTTGGGGGCAGCCAGCACCCTACAACAGAGCCACCACTGCCCTCCTAACATAAAATAGGATAAGTTAAATATTATTAGGGTGGCACGATGGCGCAGTAGTTAGCACGTCGACCTCACAGCAAAAAGGCCTGGGTTTGATTCCCAGGCTCAGGCGTTTCTGTGAGGAGTTTGCATGTTCTCCCTGTGCTTGCGTGGGTTTCCTCTGGGTACTCCGGTTTCCTCCCACAGTCCAAAAACATGCACAGTAGGCTTACTGGATGTTCTAACTGCCATTAGGTGTGCGTGTGAGTATGAATGGTTGTATGTGTGTTGGCCCTGCAATGGTCTGGCAAGCAATTCAGGGTGTACCCTGCCTCCACCCAGAGTTGGCTGAGATGGGCGCCAGCCTCCCGGCGACCCTAATTAGGATTAAGCAGCTTAGATAATGAATGAATGAATGAATAAATAAATATTAATCACTATCTAAAAGGCTACAGGGTCATTCCTTGTCAAATGGACCAATGGTGGTTGCACTCATCTTTTGGATTTTCATGATTTTTCTCCTGACTCTACTGCCATAAAATTAATGCATACATGCAAAATTTCAGCCTTGTATCTTAATTATTTCCAATGTTATAGCCATTTGAAGAAATCTGCCTATTTTTCTAACATGAAATTTTTTTGCCATTTTTGGAGCGTAATAATTGCTCTTTTATGTAAGTAAATTGTCTTGTTTTTCATTTTTCCTGCAGAAAAGTTTCCATTGAGCATTTTTAGATGAGGATATCTCAACACCTATTGCAGTTCACGTAAGCTGGCTAGTAACAGACGTTTCTGCTCGTGTTCCTTCACATCATGGCCATCAACAATTGTTTTAACTGACACAAAGTCTTTCTATCATCCTGTTTGTAAAAACACCTCACTTCTCCTACTGTATCATCTTTCTGGCTTTGCTAGAATGCCCTCCTTCTGTCTGAGCCTGCAAGCTTTTTCAGCTAGATATCTGGAGACTCTGAACTCTTCGGAAGTTTTAGCAATGCTCCAGCTCCTTGGGGCAAGTGTGAGCAACTGAACTTTCTCAGCCATGGATGATGTGTTACACTTCTCTTTGAGTGCTGGTACTAAGAAGTCACATTTTGTGCATACTGGGGGTTTCTCAGCAATCTCCAGTTCCTCACTACCAGAACCAATTGCTTCAGCCATGACACTCTGCATAGCTAATGATGTCCGTTTAATTTTCTGTTTGCCGTAGTACACAATGCGCCTTGGTGTTCTCAGTTTGGCTATTTTCAGAGGCGAACATCCTAAAGACTAAAGAATGCCATTTAATTGTGCAGTTGATGTATCTGGCGAGCAGAATAAATCTGTCTCTGGTTCTGTCTCTGTGTCATCAGTTGACATAGATTCTGTTTCTGTATCACCTGTTCCTGGATTATGATCAGGGACCACTTGCTGACTTTGTGGTTCTTTTTTTTCATCTGTAAAGCATCTTGGGCACAATTTCCAGCCAGGGGTGATACACTGGTCTAGCTTCGAAGAGAGTGAAGCTGCTGTTTCTGGATCTAATAACCGCAGACTTTTTTTACACTGGCCTTATGCCTTTTATAAGGATCACAACAGGACCTTTGCTTTTCCTCAATGAAAATCTTTTTATGGTGATAGCAGATGGTGTCCTCACCAGTAAATGTCTGCATGGCTCTCATCTGATCCAGCTTCATACGGTCTGGTGGAACGTCTTGTAATTTGTTAAGACCCGCCTTACGTGCTAAATGCTGCTTATGGCAGTCTTCAGCTGAGTTAGACAGTTTTGTGAGCTAATAAAAAGAAGGTTCAACAAATGTGCTTTCTCAATGCATACCTCTTATTTAGGGGCCCCAGAGAATAACTTTCATGCAAATATCATGCAACTGGCTGCAATAGGTGTTGAGATATAGTGAAAAAGTAAATGAAAATGCCTAAAAATGAAAAAATGTCCATTTTCAGTGAGCAATATTTCTATAATAATATGAAGTATAATTATTCAACTTGCTTTTCTCAGCTCAATGGAAACTTCTCTGCAGGAAGAATTAAAAACAAGACAATTTACTTATATAAAATAGCAATTATTAGATTAAAGAAACAACATATGTGAAAAATATGATACAAAGCTGAAATTTTTCATGCATGTATTAATAAACTACAGTCAGGAAAAAAAATCATGAAAATCCAAGAGGTCCATTTGACACGGAATGACCCTACGTGAACAATTCTTCTAATCTCATTTTAAATCTCATTTCTATATACAAAGTAACATTACAATTAAAATTATTTTATCAGAATTATCTTAATTTCTTTGTAACTGGTCATTTACTAAGACTAGATTTAGTTTATTTAATAATCACTAAGATTTATTAAGCAGTGCATACACACCAAATTATGCCTAAATGTTTGTCTGAGCTGCTCTAATAGCATCGTTACCACATAAACAGCACCACATTCCATCAGCTCACAGAACTTTTTCTGGATAAAAAACTATTATTAATTCATCTAATCAACTCAAATACAAACACATGCAAACACTGCAAACTTATCAGGAGTATAACTGCACACAGTTTACAGTGTGGCTCACAGTTGTAGATTACATACAACCTTCTAAATCCCGAGAGTCATCTATAAAAATTAGTCTGCACATGCACACTGTACTCCACACACTGGCCAGGACGCCACCCACGCATATTAACTCCCCTGCATGGATCGCAGACAATCTTTCCAGAATGAAGTGCACACAGGTATGTGGAACCATTTACAAATCCATGCAACCGTTATTTCCCCCTGCCAACACAACACAGTCATCTGCATAGCAGCCAGACACCAGACATAAATAATAATAAGAAGAAAAAGAATAATAACAACCATAATAATAATAATAATAATTATTATTATTATTATTATTATTAGCAATGCAAAGAGAGAAGAAAAACCACAGCTCACAGACCAATTGTTGGCCAACAACTATCTGATTTTGCTGAAAGTGCAAACATGACGTCTCATTTTAAACTTTATCAGAAAAGGAAAATGATAATCTTCTCCCCACACATACATTTTTAATACAGTCCTAGACCTTTCACAAATTCAATGCAGTGCACCTCTTAACCACTGGGTGTTTAGCACAACTGCACATTTCTATATATACACACTCCATGTTCTACTTCAGCAGACGAGACTGTGCTATTTGAATGTGTTTGTGGAAAGCACATAGCATATTTAATCACTTTCTAATAATGAATACCATTCAAATTGCTTGTACCCCACCCCTGTGAACGTATTGGAACAGCAAGGCCAATTCTTTAGTTTTTGATAAACAATGATGACACTTAAGATTAAAAAAGAAATAATCGAGTTTAAAATTTTAGACGATTTCATGATATTTACATCTAGATTTCTTATTCAACTTAGAACACAGTGCCTTTGAAATCAATCTGAAAAGACTGTCATCATGTCGATATTATTGTCCAGGCGTGGCGTGAAGAACTCCACATTTCTACTGACTTTTATATATTTAGCAAAAATAAATAAATTCCTGACGTAAATATTTAACTGATCCCTCAGTCTAAAGCCTTCATGTTTTTAAAGAATAAACTAACAAGGAGACCAGAGTGGTGTTTATGGGAGAAAGCCATGAAAATTTGAAGTTGAGAAAATTTTTTTAGATAAATAAAATCTGAGATACTAACAACCAGATATTGAACAGGTCAGCCAAGGAAAACAACAGCAGTTGATGATAGAGAACACAGAGCTGTGGAGAAAAACCTTAAGATAACAGTCAGTGACATCACAATCAACCTCCACACAGCAAGGATTATAGATGGATATTGCTTTATTCTTTTTATTTATTTATTTTTTTGGTATGCTCCCTGTCACCTCTGCCCCACCTGTAATTCCTTTATGTCCCACAATAGAGGCGCACCCTGCAGTTCGACTGTGTGGATATTACTTTATGATGAATTCACACATAAAGATGAAACAATGTCAAACCTGCCACCGATCCACACACTTTTCCAGTGTAACTGAATTCTAAGGGCTTTTTTTTTTTTTTTAATAAAGTACAATTAAAGCTATATATCACATATTTTGCTATAAAAGCTATTTAATCAATATTAGAACTTAAGATAAAGATAAAAATTTGCTGCAAACTAAAGTTGAGGTCATTCGCATAAAGATATTTAAATATACAACAAATACCATATTTAATTTATGAGTCTGCCTTAACTCCACCTAAAATTAGTCATGTGATGCTATTTTCGGACAATCAACAACGATGCTGACGATGAGAAAGCGAGGTAGGCCAGCTGGCCTCAGAGAATTTACTGAATCAGAAAGGAAAGAGTGAATCTACCCCAAATTCACCCAGTTATGACTTATATATACACATGCATTCTCCTCCTCCACCACCGTGGTGTTAACGCCGTTTTCCCGCGCACATGCACAGTGGCGTTGAATCATCAGAAACTTACTGATATTCATGAGGAAAACTGAGACATTTACAGGTAAAATTAACTGTAACACCAGGGAGGTACCATAGCAAATAATCAGCGAAAGGTTTCATTTTTAATTGTATTAAAAGCTTCTCAATTAAAAATCATCAATTCTACACCACTAAAATTTAACTCAGATACATCATGCATAGCTTTAAATAAATAAATGAGCATTTACAGTTGCAGCTATTTCATGAGTCGACACGCCAGCCTGAAAATCGCCTACTTCCTGTGGACTTGTGATGTCTGTGGCATTACATTATGTGACAAAAACGGAGGGTCTGGGGTGGCCTTTGATTGCCCGAACAAAAGGTGTGTTTGATTTCTGATGATACTACACATGTGGTGTTTCACGCTGGCCATACCTGTGTCTTGTGTGGATGATCTTGTTTAGGACTTAACTGAGCAAAAGTAAACAAATTCTTTTGTTCATTTCCAAACAGTGCTTGCCTATGCAAAAATAAACAATGAAACTCGACATTTATAATTTTGTTCAGACTGTGTTCTGGACAGCAAGAGCACCATCCTCCCTGTACTGACCCGTAGCACTTCTGTAGGGTTAAACATCTGGTCTCCGGAACTCCCCCACACCAGATATGAAGAAATTAAAAGAAAAACAACGGTGGGTGGAACAGCCAGTGAGCCTAAAGTTCAGGGTGTACCCTGCCTTCGTCCCGTCGGCTGAGATAGGATTCAGCCTCCTTGTGACCCTAATAGGATTACGTGGTTCAGCAAATGAGGTGAGATGAGAGTGGTGGATGAGGCACGGAGGGAAATGAAATACTTTATGGTAAAGTGTCAGAGGAAGCAGAGAAATTATATTACATGAAACCTGAGAGAGATGACGATTATAATAGACAGGGGAAAAAATCAGAAGCCAAGATGTGACCTTATGATTTGTCTCTTCAACAAAAAAAGCTTTGGAGTTTAAAAACTGCAGATAAATTACTTAGAAAATGCAAAATGATCAAGTTAACTGTTATGTTTACTTTCAAGGTGGAATCTGTAAGAATTAGGTCTCAAGCATATAAAATAAATGAGGAGCAGATTGTAAAGTGGTTAACGTTTTGTCAAAGACATTGATGCACTGTGGTGCAAAGATAGCTTTGCATGCTAGCATGCTAATAACAAAGCCCCGAGACTGGACAAACTATTCATCTTGTAATATCTTTTTGTACCACAAGAGGCGAGTCCCTGCAGCGTACAGACTGTCCAAAATGAGAGGGTAAGGAATCGTGTTTGCATGTGACGTCAACAAGAAATCTAAGCTTACCAAATGTGAAAGAATGAGAGCAAATAAACCTCTGCAATTTTCAGAAACAACTGGAATCCAGGCAGCAAAACATGGATCAGGCTTAAAAATATCCAAAGGGCAAACAGCACCTAATCCTACTTAAAAGTAAAGGTATTTATTTATTTAAACAATAAGTTATAGATCCAATTTATAGTTATTATTACAAGCAAAAATATCACAAAATGATCGAGGTTTGTTGGTAGCCCAACCCCAACCATCCTCAGTCACCAACATAGCATGGTCGGGAGCACACAGCGTTCTCTGTCGAAGCATTCTTCATTCTGACGTTTCACTATTCCACAAAAGCAAAACATTGCAGATCAGAAAGCCATCTTGCAGTGGGTTGGGAATTTCACAGCAACAGGTTCCGCCATGAAAACAAAATCATCGCTCGTACACCTGAGAATATTGAAGGATTGAGGCATTCTCTCTGAGATGCAGTCTCTGAGATGTTTTGCACGGGAGCATGGTTTAGCTGCAGGGATCTCTCAGGGAACTGCAGGGAGAATGGTCTTACACAAAGACCTGTTAGCACAAAAACTTTGGAAGGAAATGAATTAGGACCACCAAATTTGGTGGATGGGTTCCCCTCAGGAAGGTCTCGGTTGGGATTGTACATGGGTCAACTTGACCTTGTTTCAAGGTCACAGCAGTCAACTTTTCTATATTGGTGTATTATGAAATGATCCTTTCGGCAGGAAAGCCTGGACCCCTGTGGCCTATTTATTTAAATAGCATTAGTGTAAAGTTATACTGCATGAACCCAATAGTGGATTAATAAAAACAATAGCCAAACACTATGGGCGGAGCATGAGTGAAGAGTGTTGGTGCTGGTGGTGGCACACTGGTGGGAAAGAGAACAAGCACTGTACATGTCTTTGCTTCTTACAATGTGTCTGGATATTTCGACTTTCTGACTCTAATTTGTTCGGAGTTTGGAGTATAAATTTAAACGTTGCCAATTCATACATATAGTATCTTTCACATGAGAACAATAACACAAAATGCTGCTCATCAAAGAGCAAATAGTGCTTTAGCACATAGAAAAAATGTAAAATATCATTTCCTCTTGATAAATTCCAAAAGAATGAAATATTAGCACAGAAGAATGAAAGATAACGTGGCGTGTTTAACCTGTTGTATCTCGTGTGTGCTGGGTGTCGATGCTTTTACTGATGTCTCATTCGTCACTTGCTCCACACCCGAGCTCAGTTGCTCCTGGCCAACTGGACTGCTGTTGGCTGCTTGATCTGTCTTGGATTCCTGCATGTCTCTGTAAGAAAAAAAAAAATACATACAAAAATTAAACCAGGAACAGATTAATAATTGGTAATGGCTTGTCATAATTAAGGCAGGATGAAATCTAAAAATAAACTATACACCAAATTTAGTGTGAAAACCTGAACAAAATTTTAGTAGAACAAATTTTATCTCCCACCCACTCACTCACCCGCCCACCCGTTCACTCGCTCACTCACTAAACTCATTTGCTCACTTGTTCACTCACTCATCCGTCCACCCGCTCACTTGCCCACCCGCTCACCTCTTCACTCACTCGCTAACTCGCCCACCCGCTCATCTGTTCACTCACTCACCCGTTCACTCACTCGCTCACCCATTCACCTGTTCACTCACTCACTCACTCGCCCACCCGCTCGCCTGTTCACTCACTCACTCACCCGTTCACTCACCTGTTAACTCACTCACTCACTCGCCCACCCGCTCGCCTGTTCACTCACTCACTCACTCACCCGTTCACTCACCTGTTAACTCACTCACTCACTCGCCCACCCGCTCGCCCGTTCACTCACTCACTCACACACTGGCCGAACAGGATAATGCTAGTAGGGTCACGGGGAGGCGGGGTGCACCCTGAACAGCTCACCAGACCATTGCAGGACCAACACACACAACCATCTGTATACACATTCACACCTGGGGGCAATTTGGAACAGCTAATTAGCCTAATGTGCATGTCTTTGGACAGTGGGAGAAAACCAGGGTACCCGGAGGAAACCCACATAAGCACAGGGAGAACTTGCAAACTCCACACAGAAACGTCCTCGCCAAGCCCGGGATTTGAACCCACAACCTTCCTGCCGTGAGGCCACCGAGCCGCCTAACATAACTGAAGTGAAAAACAGAAACCTTCTGACTGAAACAAGTTCTCAATAGGGTGCAAAATATTTTGAAGGTATTAAATGTCTATCCTGTCCTTGAGCATATCCTCCCCGCAGTGTGAAATAAGAAACCGTTTCAGATTCAGCCTAGCGAAGATGTTTCAATAGAAAAAACCCAGAAGTGAAATATAGAATATGAAGTCATATGAAAATATGTATTTATGTATAAAAAGAAAAGCACTTTTTCCCCTCACATACAATAAGTTCTACAATTCAAAGTAAAGCAGCTTGCGGAGAATCACCATCCAAAAAGATCATCCAGAGTTTTAAATTACAAGAAATGAAAATTCCTACCTAAATCCTCTCTGTTCTTCGGTTGTTTGAAACCCAACTCATTTTCCGTCAGTAGCCTTTACATGGTTAAGCACTCTCCCACACAAGGAAGCCTGAGCCGATATTTTCTAAATAACTCACTGCCACCATGACGACTGTAAACAAAGGAGCCCTAGGTCCAGTGTTTATTAACAAACACATCTTGCTTCTGGAGCTATTTAACATTAACCAGGTGGTACGATCCGAGGATCTGGCAGGTGCAATAATACACTGGAAGGGCCTTATGTAAACAGCTGGTGGGGGCGGGGAAGCATTTCAAAAAGTAACACAGCTAGAGTAAACAGCAGAGAAAATCTCTAGACAAACAACCAGCCATTCTCCCGACATGAATGTGAACCAGAACACAGCTTGGACGATTGTTTTGGCCTGGAAGACAGAATACACTGTAGTTTAGCTGACAAGATCCAAATACTGCACTACTTCCCCGATGGCTTTCGTCTTTACAATGACTCCTATGATTTGACTTCAAATAACAGCTTCAGATCTGCTGGATGAATCTCATGAATGTAAACTGGCTGTTCATACCTGCTGCACCAGTAAGAACGGGGAAAATGTTCTTAGGACTACCATCAGGATGTACTTCTCTCCACTCAAACATGGACTGAATCATATTCCTCATCTTCAAAGGTCTTGAGACGAATTAAACAACATGACCTACATCACACATTACGCATACAAATAGGAACCAAAAGAAAAAAACTCAAGTAACTGTCAATATGTTGGTAAAATAATAAATCTCTGTGATACAGCTGTCACTTATTGTTCAGTTTAAAAAAAAAAAAAAAAAAAAGTTTCAGAAGTTTCATCTCAAAGCTGAAGATATTAGACATTTATGAAGAAAATAAACCGACAGTATCTTAAACTTTTACTTGTTTTTATTGATAAATTCGGTAAAGTAGTTTGGATTAGCGATTTAGCATGTTCAACTCTCCAGATGGTGCTTTTTCTGCTGGTCAGCCTTCCACAAAAAATAAATAAATCGAAAAGGCAGCACGGCGACAAGCTGCATTCTCTCATTCTCGCTGCATTCTGCATTCTCTGTACTGCATTCTCTCATCTCCTGAAGCTGCCTGTGCTGCTATGTAATCACGTGCGCTACAGTCAGCATTAGAAATGTACGGCGCGCTCACGTTATCAGTGGTCGAGTCGAGAGAGTTATCCATTTATTTATAATTTAAAGAGGACTGTGGTATCTGCACAGAGAGAAATACGCACAGTAAACAAAACATGCCGGCAAGTAAATTCGTAAAGTCATGTTCTTGTTGTTTTCAAAAAATGATAAATGTTTTAAAAAATAGTGAATCGAACCACAAAGTTTGCACTCGATAAATCTGAAACTGGCTCTTATCAAAAAATCCCTCCCTTTGGCTCAATTGTCCCAACACCAGCTACTGTCCTGCTCGGTCCACAGTAACTGCAGCGCACTCAGATGCAAATTTAGAGAAGCCGCGGGTCGAGTGAACTGCAGAACAGATTAGCATAACATTTAATTAGGTTTTTTTTTAATTCGCCAGCTTTTGAAGCTCACCCCATCAAGGAGGATAGATAAATAAATACATGAATAAATGAATAGTGTTCTAACCCTAAACAGACACAGGGGGTAGTGTTTACATTTATTTATATCCTGTCACATGCACATATATATGTCTAAGGAATAAAACATGTTGACTTGAGCAAATTCTGAGCTGCGGTTGTTGCCGGAATGCTGTAACGGTTTTTTAAATATTTCCTATTATTTTATTTTAACAAATTTACAAAATGTCACCAGTCGCTCTTCAGCACGTCTCCATGGTGCAGGTTGTTTGCATGCATAGCGATTTTTGTGCAATCGCAATATTGAGACAAGAGTAAAATGAAATGATACACAGTCGTGTACAGTGAAGATTATACACCACTTTTGTCTAAAAGGGCTCCTAATAAAAAGAAGGGAAAAAAACTCTATAATTTTTTGGTGAAAATGTATTGAACGATCCTATTGTAGGCAACAAGAACCAAAAAAATAATTCTGACAAGAATATTGAAATAAAAGTATGGATAATAAACAAAAACACTGAAAATACCAATTTTTCAGAAAAATTGAAAGGTGTCACAAATTTTATTTTTTTGACTTTT
>JBCNYH010000007.1:4216778-4227721 GCA_039654325.1 Tandanus tandanus
CCAGAGTCGGCTGAGATGGGCGCCAGCCTCCCCGCGACCCTAATTAGGATTAAGCGCTTCAGAAAATGAATGAATATCTCATCTGGAATTTACCTCCTGCATCAGCACTTCTGGTTTACAGGAAGTAAAAAATCTTCCCCCTTTTAGATTCTGGCACTTCCATGAATTCGCACCTTTACCGTTGTTTCTGTCTTCATGAATATTTGTGTGTGCACATGACCCTCTGTCCTTGTATGGGGATTTAGGGGTGTACACAATGCTAATTAGAGCAACAGGCACACACTTTCAGTTTATGAAGCCAATGGGATTCACCGGTTTAAGAACACAGCTGGAACAAACCTGAGATTTAAGAAAACGTCATGAAGTCGACGTAGACTTCTCTTGTGAATTTTTGAAAGAACAAATTTAAGAAAAAAACTTAAAGATATCGATGGATGAAACCCAGTGTTGGTCTCTGGACTGATGTGTGAGACAGCTGCGAAACAAAAGATGTGTTAAATCAGAAAAATGTGGTGAACATGCCGTATTCACACGAGCCAACAAAGATGTCATTCAGTCAAGTGTAAAAGCGACAGATATTTAATTTCACGCCCATCAAGGGTTGTTTTTTTTTGTGTGGACTTTTATATTGCATGAATAAGAATGACTACGAAATTCGTAAAGACTACACGTGTTATAAGGTATAAAAAGAGGCACTGTAGTGTTTTACTCTCCTACTATATTCCCGAAAATGTTTGACTATCAGGATGATGTGTATTTCAGGGCGCAGAGGGGTTTTCACAGGAGCGTCAGGCCTGCAGGTTGTGTATGTCAGTGGCAGAGAGGCTCAGCAGGAGCCGGCACCTGCACATTGTTTCACCCCAAAAGATCTCACGGCCCTCATCACACCCCTGGTGTCCAACTCTAAGTTTAATGGGGTTGACATCCTTTTGACCTCGCAGTGGCCCCAAGGGGTGTGGCAGTATGGGAACAATCCGGCAAGTCTCTTTTGATTAAAACGTAATATCATTTCCATATATGGAGTTCAAAATCTATAGACACGTTTTCACTGGAATTGTCTTCGTATTTGTTTCAGGAAGTCGACACCAAGTTCTGTGGCGTTTCCTCCCTTGGAAATCTGGCAGAAAAGCTGAAGCCTCGCTACCACTTTGCTGGTTTGGAAGGTGTTCACTATGAGCGACTGCCATACAGGTCTGACTTTAGGGTGTCTGATGACTGTGCTTTTGTTATAATTGTCTCAGCCCACCACTGTGCAGCAAGGGGCATTTTGTTTTCACCATGTTTGTCCGTCCGAACTTCATTGTGGGCACTCTGTCTTCTGAATCCCTCAACGGATTTTGACCACCACGTACTCACAACTAAATGCCCTTGAACTGGTACAGGTTCTGAGGTCAAGGTCACAGAAGGTCATCTTTAAAAAAAAAAAAAAAAAACACACACCCACCCTCTGTAGGCTGAATGCCTGCATGGATTTGGACCAAACTTTCACCACTTACTCATTACTAAATGTTCATGAACTGGTACAGGGTTTATGGACATAGGTCAAAGATAAGGGTCAAAGTTCAAGCACACACTGAAAAGGTTTATGGCAGAGGCATACCAAGTGTCAAAGTTCTGCATTCTATTGTAATACTGTGTCTGATTATTTATTTTTTCTATCTTCACGATTATACTGAAGGATTTTGTGACATTTGAGTTCTGTTTATTGAACTGTACAGGAACCATATGGTTCTTCAGGAGAACGCACAGCATGTCAGTAGATTTATCGCCCTGGCCGCAGTTAACAACCCTGTGAAGAAAAAGGTAGGCCATGCAGTGTGGCTCATTAAATACAGGGTGACCCAGAAAACTCCCAGATTATAAAAGTAAATTTAAAAAAAGATTAAAGATCATTAAATTATTATTTGCACACATGAATCTTAGTGATGCAGGAGAGGCGGTGCTGAGGTCTGATGGAGGCCCAACCCCAACTTGAACCCCTTGATGTTGAAGAAGTGGATGTGGTGGTTTCAGTATGATGGAGCTACGACACGCACGACTCGAAGTGCTGAGAGAAATGTTTCCGGGTCGGGTGATCTCGTGATGTTGGGTGGTGGCCCGTTCCCCTGACCTCGTCTTTTGTGATTTTTTTTCTGTGGTGCTACCTTAAATCACGAATGTATACTCATCACCCCCAAACTCTTGTAGCCCTTAAGGTTGTTATTTAGCAGGAGATCGCCGCTGTTTCACCCGACATGACCCCACGAGCCATGGCAGCCTTCAGAAATCACCTCCAAGAGTGTATAGACAACGACGGCCAGAATTTGGGGGATCTTTAAAACATGATTAAATGTTACATGATGAATAAAAACTGTATTGAATGAAGCTTCATGAAATGTGGGAGGTTTTATTGGGTCACCCTTTATAAATAAATCATTAAATTTAAAGTTCCAAGACTGATTTGGGAGAAGAACAGAGAGAAATCTTACGGCTGTGCTCTCTTTTAGTACTTGTATGCGTTCAATATTGTCCCAATGAAAAGCATGGACCCTGCAGTGTTGGTGAAACAGCCTGAGGATGTGACTGAGAATCCGTACAGGAGACCAATGAAAGAGGGCAGAAAGGAGAAGTCATTTCCGTCTGCAGCTGATGAAGAGGTGTGTGTTTCAGACAAGACACCGTCTTTCTTTGGGATGTAACCCTTCATGTGAAGTTTAATACAGATATTAAGCTGTTCTTGTACCGTCCCAATACTTATGACCCCACAGACTGGATGTAGAGATACAAGCGTGAGAGATTAAATTTTTGCGAAGATCTTCTTACTTTTCCGTGTTAAATCTGTGTGTTAAGCAGGAAGAGGCAGTTTCTCAGTTCTTCTTCGATCTGGGCCAGAAGAAGCCGCAGCAGCATCGGCAGGGTGCAGGAAGGAAGAGGCCATCGGAGGGAGACGGATCCGTTCAACCCAAACACCCTCGCAAACCCCGTGAGTTGGATCTGCTCATCACTGTGGCCCTGTTAGATTAAAACATCACATGTACCCCACAGAACAGATGGGGATTAGGTTTAACACTCATTCATTCATTTTCTGAACTGCTTAATCCTAATTAACTCGCGTCATAAAAGGTCGCGGGGAGGCTGGTGCCCATCTCAGCTGACTCTGGGCGAAAGCAGAGTACACCCTAGACAGCTCGCCAGGCCATCGCATGGGAGAAACACGCTGACGGCAACCCAGTGGCCTTCTCTTTACAAAAATCAGCAATGGTTCTTTTACATGCCTCTCACCACAGACAGTGAGAGACATGGCTGGCCTTTGATAACCCAGTTAGCTGCAATGGGGGACAGCAGTGACAACTCGGTGATAGTGGGGATTGAACCCTGACCTTCAGATCTGAAAGCCAGCACCAGGCCACCACTGCCCCATGAGGTTTAACAGTGAATTCTAAATGTTTGAAAGGTGCTATTTAAATGACCTTCAGCTTAACCTACAATGACCTTTTCATATACGGTTCAGCCTTTGGTCCCAAGTTGCTACTCTGAAAGACTGATGGTGATATTTCAGGTAGTTCTTGAGATATAGGTGTGTGTAGCCACAAAAAAAACCAAAAGCACAAACTGACAAGTGAAAACAATACGAGCTATGCTATCCCAGCTAGTAAAGATGATGGGATGAATTAATATTGGTCTTCATATCTTAAGGTTTATGGTATGTTGCACAGACTCTCCATTGTTAAACATATGCATGTGCCTTTATTACACCCTACAGAAGTGTGTGGTATCGGCTGTAGGGGCAAGGTTCACTTTGGGATAGAGCCGAACATGGATAACTGTTAAGGGTGTACCCCTCCGTAACCCAGTATTAGCTAAGATAAGCTCCAGCCTCCCCATGACCCTAGCAGGATTAAGCGGTCCGCCGACCTAAAATAGATGCTATCACTAGTTAACAAATGGGAAACACTTACACGCCACACTTGCTCATGTTGACCGTGTGAGTAGAGACCGGACTGAAGCAGGGGTGAAGGCGCGAGGCTTTCCCATGCACAAAACTCTTACTCTCTTTCTCTCTTTCACTCTCTGTGTCTCTCTCACACTCTCTGTGTACAGGGTTATTTTTTAAACCCCTGTGACCCCTGTGGTCTATTTTTGTAGTGGATTTAAACAAATCTAAAAAAAAAATTTTTTCATAAGCCAAAGCGTAGATGAATTCTGAACGATTCGGAACTTCTGAGTAGTTGCACTGGCTTGTATTTATGAGTATCAGAGTAAAGAGGGCTGAACACAGATAGTTTAAATGAATAATTTTGCAAACCACTGCATCATTTAGTTTAAAGCTCAAGCACACATTTAAGTCGTCAGTACAACTGCAATGAAATATTTCTTCTCACAATCTGCTTCCTGTCTTGCTGACCTCAGCTCAGCCAACTGGACCATGTTGGTTCTGTTTAGCCAGTCCTGAGGTGGAGAAGCACCTGGTCATCAGCATTGGGACACATGTGAGTTCCACATTAGCAGCGTCGGACACACCTCCTTGCTGTAGTAAGCATGTGAAGTGGTCATGAGCACTGTAGTGTGTTTCCTCCCTAGTGTTACCTGGCGCTGGCGAAAGGCTGCCTCACCCCGGACCATGTGCTGCTCCTGCCCATTGGACATTACCAGTCGGTGGTGGAGATGCCGTCCGAGGCGGTGGATGAGCTGCAGAAATACAAAAGTGCCGTGAGGAAACTGTACAAGAGCCGCGGCCGACGCTGGGTCCTATTCGAGAGGAATTACCGCAGCCAGCATCTTCAGCTCCAGGTGCCCAGATCTCCCAGATCTGTTTTATCCAAATAAATGTAACAAATACTCTGAAATCACTACATCAACTGTTCCATTGTTTGTTAAAAGAAAAAGAAAGAATTTAGGAAACTAAAAGGCTGGAAAATTCCATCACTCTCTCACTTCTTTACTGAACCACTTAATTCTGCTACGGTCACGGAGAGGCTGGAACCTGTCTCAGCCGACTCTGGATGAAGGCGGGGTGCACCTTAAAGAGTAGCGGTACTGGTCATCCTTACAGCATAATTTGTGCATATGTAATACGATTAAGTGATACAGACGCTTATTTTAACATAAATGACCATAAAAAGCATTTTATTGATTACAGTCATTTTCCCCCGGGGTTGATGTCTCTTGAGGAGACAGTGAGACGTCACATTCAAGTGACTCTGAGGACGAATGCTGCCAGAGATGAGTGTGATGGTAAATCCAAAATGGTTTAAGCAGCTAACGTTTAGCCAACTCTGGTTTCCTGTCGTCAGTCTGTTTAGGAACAAAAAGAAATGTTTTCCGTGATTTCTGCGCTTGTTGTTTGTGCAGCTCAGCACTGGACCATAATGTGTTATGATGCACGGGTCAGGGACGCAGCCCAGCCAATCCGACGAGATTGCGACACTACCAGGAACAGATAATCAGAAAGGCAGCATGTCTCTGAGCACGCCTAGAGTCGTTACACTTGTGCACGCTTTTAAAACCGGCATGGACAGATGTTGCCGGAAGGAACCGCTGTTATATGTGATCGTTTTAAATAGCTAGTAACACTAATTTACCACAGGTACCCTTTAATCAGCTCGCCAGACCATTGCAGGGCCAACACACACACAACCATTCACACTCACACCTAGGGGCAACTTGGAACTGTCAGTTAGCCTAAAGTGCATGTCTTTGGACTGTGGGAGGAAACCGGAGTAACCGGAGGAAACCCACACAAGCCTAAAGTGCATGTCTTTGGACTGTGGGAGGAAACCGGAGTAACCGGAGGAAACCCTCACAAGCACGGGGAGAACTGCAAACTCCACACAGAAACGCCCTCGCCGAGCCCAGGACTCAAACCCAGGACCTTCCTGCTGTGAGGCGGATGTGCTAACCACTGCACCACCAAAGCAAATTCTTTTAAATGATTCCAATTTTGATCCAGTATTTTTTTCACATGGTATAATGCATATGCTTCTAATGTTCCTCGACGTTAAACCCCAGAGGTCTTATTTATCAACCATACGTTGAGGGAGTTTTTCACGGGAACCACGAGAACGCACATTTCGAAGATGTTCTTGTGTGTCAGCATGTGTGTGTACTGTATACAAAACTTCCACCTCACCAGTGACTGCAGGAAACATCGATGGTGTAATGTGTCTAAAAATTTAAACCCCGACAGCTCTCTGGCTGCTGCAGTATAATGTGTAGCTCCGCCCACTTCCTGTGTTTCAATGACATGAACCGATTTCTAATTTAGTTTCCTGAGGATAACTGATGCAGATGTGTTTCATGTTATACATGAACACCACTACTGCTTTTACTAAATAAGGAAATATTGTAAGTTTAGTTAATAATTAGCTGTCTGATTTGTGTTTTTATATATATATATATATTATTTATTTATTTATTTTAATAAACAGTTTGAGTCTTGATTGTGGTTTTGTCTGTGGCAGCTGCCTGAACGGACGGATCCGTAAAGACCCAGGGTCAGTCCAGCAGCACCACGCAAATAAAACATTTTGAGCCTATGATAACTCACCGGAGGCAGGGTGGAGATGTTCGAGCCTCCTGTTCTCTCTTCGTTCTCAGGTTCACGTACATCACTGTCATCAGTTTAAGTCTGAGCAGACGAACGCGTCTGTCCTGAAGAACACTCAGTCTGAGGGATTTATTCCCAATGATGACCAGATTCTAATCTAAACATATTATATAAAACATCTGCTATTTCTTCTGGAACTGATGTTGAGGTCCAGTACTTGTACAGTGGGAATTGCTGTCTTATTAACTAACACTGCCAGTTAGAAGTTTCTGAACATATTCTTATTAGGTTATGTCTTCATCAGTGTTAGTTTGTTTGTTTGTTTTTCTGTTAGCAGGATTACACAAAAACTAATGAACCGATATTCACCAAACTTGGTGGAAGGATGGGGTATGGACCCGGCAAGAATCTCTAATATTTTGGAGCAGATCCGAATTACAATCCAGTTCCAGCAATTTATTAAAGCCTTTTTAACAAGCATTTATTAAAGGTTTTTTTTTCTGTGGAGAAAAAATGTAAAATTGAATTTTGGAGATCTGTGCATAGTATCATCAAAATCCTGAAAAATACAATTAATTTGACACCCACTAGGGGCATTATGACTATGGCAAGTTATAATAATCCATTTGTGCCTGGCGGAGGAATCTTACACTACGAGTGCCCCTCTAGTTTGGTTTATTCCAAGTGTCGTATAATTTACAGTTATAAATAACCCAAATCTTTGGACACACTAATATGTTTATTGAATAGTGATATGTTTATTGTCCACTCTTTGTTCCAATCCTGCTAATAATTCAGGACAATCCTGTATGTGTGTGTGTCCTAATGGTAGATGGTGCCTGTACCCATGGAGACATGCACTACTGAGGACATTAAAGAGGCGTTTATGGTGCAGGCTCAGGAGCAGCAAATGGAGCTGATGGAGATACCAGAGCACACCGACCTCAAACAGGTACCAGAGACCACATTGACCGCCGGTGCCATTTTCCCTTTTCTGACTGTGCTTTGGTAAAGTAGATTGATCGTTCCACCTGAAGTCTCACATAGCTGGTTGATACGTGAGCACCTTGTCTGGGATTACCGCAGCCATTCTGTGACCGTTCTGGTGGATTTTGGAGGTGGTCTCTTGCAAAAATATGCACTTGCCTTAGAAACGTGAGCATCTGCAATGCGTACATCGCAGCTGTCACATCTACCAGCAGTAACTGTGATGCGCATGTGGTAGTCACTTTACCATGTACATGTCCATCTCCAGGGAAGTGCATGGTAACATATAGTAAGCTATGTACACCTCATGGATGCCTTAACGGTTCAGTTGATCAGGCGCTTGACCCGCATTCATTTTCAACATGACAAAACGTTTCTCTGTATGAAAGCCATGCCCTCCTGGTTCTTAGGGTTCTGCCCCCCCAGAATGCATATAAAACACCCAGTGTCATATACCATGAAATAATTCCTGCTATACAAGTAACAGAAGGCATTTAGTATACACTAGAAACATAGGTTGAGCAGTTAATTGACCGCTTTGCCTTTTGGCTCTGCTCTCTCTTCACCATGACATGTACATTGTCTGCGATCCTGAGAACCTGACACTCATCTCAGGAATGTACAGAGGGCACAAACAATTTTGTAAATTCTGGTAAGAATGTTGTCTGGTTCTGTCTCTTTCTTTCCATTGTCCATTCTTTCATACAAGATCGCTCCACCGGGAACGCCGTATTTCTACGTGGAGCTGGATTCGGGAGAGAAGCTGTTTTACCGCATTAAGAAGAACTTTCCTTTACAGTTTGGCAGGTGGGCAATAGTGCCAGGCTTAAAATGTATAAGTGACTGTTTTAATTTTACCTTGTGAACACAGTTTTGTCTGCTTGTGTAGGGAGGTCCTGGCGAGCGAGGCGGTCTTGAACATGCCAGCACGCTCAGATTGGAGACAGTGTAAAAGCAGCAGAGAGGAAGAGGAAACTCTCACCAAACAGTTTCGTTCGGACTTCCAGCCCCACGACTTCACCATGGACGACTAAGGAACAGGAACCAAAACACGGCCTCGTGACTTTTACTGTACAGACTCTCAATCATTTTGAAAGGAAAAAAAAACAAAAAACGTTTAAACGGATCGTTGTACTTTGTCTCAGATCGTTAAAGCCTGGTTTTTAATGGACATGTTTTTGCATGACTTGGGTTTTGGGGGATTATCCTAAAATAATGTTTAAATAATAATCTTTTTTTATTCAACAGTCGCTCATTAAAATTTTATTTGTTTGTATTTGTACGTATATTTTTTTTTTTAAAGAACAGTGGCTGTAAATGCTTAGTTTAAATCACACTCAAACAAAAATCTCCCAGATGTGCAAAAAGTGTAAATTAAAAGTTTTAGTAACTGAATTTAAGTGAAAACATTTGAGGAAGAAAAATCAAACCATGACCTCATCACACCGTCTCATTCATTGACCAGCCACATTTCTGTAAAGGTTAGTGTGAGGCACTCTGACTACTTAGGTCTTCTTTTAATCAGAAATAAATTGTTAAATTATTTATTATTTGCTTTTGTGATAAATAATTGTTCTATTGTGTTTCTTTACTGTATGGCCTAAATTTGTAGTCCCGGGCTCGGCGAGGGCGTTTTTGTGTGGAGTTTGCATGTTCTCCCCATGCTTGTGTGGGTTTCCTCCCACAGTCCAAAGACATGCCCATTAAGCTAATTTCCTATGCAAATTGGCCCTAGGTGTGAGTGTGATCAGTTAAGTGTGTGTTGGCCCTGCAATAGACTGGCAAGCGGTTCAGGGTGTACCCTGCCTTCACCCAGAGTTGGTTTCAGCCTCCTCACAACCTTAGTAGGATTAAGCGGTGAATGAATGAATGTTGATTTTGCAAATTAATGGTAATTTAGTGACCTATTTGTGAGTGTGTGAGCTGCTTTTCTGCTATGAATTCCAGTACACCTGCGGGGTTAAGAAGTACTATACAACCAAAAGTATGTGTGCCTCTGTCCAGGTGCATGTTGAAGATCCCACACTGGTTTTATTGCCCTGTGATGGCTGTAATAATGAGCTCCAGTTTTCTTTTCCCACTGGACTTTGAGGCATGCAGGACACTAAAATTCTTCCAGCCCTAACACATCACAAATTCATGTCTAACTATATGGTAACAGTTTATGATAGGAACACTCATGGGTGTGATGGTCAGGTGTTCACAGACCTGCAGCCAAATACAAAGATCTGCTGTAACCGGTTTTATACAACTTACTACATAAAGTTTATTTATTCTAGTTATTTAAAACACTGGAAAAACAACAACTTTAAAACACCTATGCTTTTCATTAGTCTCTCCACTTAGACCCTGGGAATCGTATATTTATTATTATTGATTTCTGGGGGCCAAATGCATATAGTGAATGACCAATGAATTCTCTATCTCTAAATAATATAATAATAAATAAATACTCTATCTAAATAAATATAATAAATAAATACTCTAAATAAATATAAATACTCTATCTAAAATAAATATAATAAATACTCTAAAATAAATTTTATAAATAAATACTCTAAAATAAATATAATAATAAATACTCTATCTAAAATAAATATAATAATAAATACTCTAAAATAAATATAATAAATACTATCTAAAATAAATATAATAATAAATACTCTATCTAAATAAATATAATACTCTATCTAAAATAAATATAATAATAAATACTCTAAAATAAATATAATAAATACTCTATCTAAAATAAATATAAATAAATACTCAATCTAAATAAATAATACTCTATCTAAAATAAATATAATAAATAAATACTCTATCTAAAATAAATATAATAAATACTCTAAATAAATATAATAAATACTCTATCTAAAAGAAATATAATAAATACTCTAAAACAAATATAATAAATACTCAATCTAAATAAATATAAATACTCTATCTAAAATAAATATAATAAATACTCTATCTAAAATAAATATAATAAATACTCTATCTAAAATAAATATAATAAATAAATACTCAATCTAAATAAATATAATAAATACTCTATCTAAAATAAATATAATAAATACTCTAAATAAATATAATAATACTCTAAAATAAATATAATAAATAAATACTCTATCTAAAATAAATATAATAATAAATACTCTATCTAAAATAAATATAATAAATACTCTAAATAAATATAATACTCCATCTAAAAGAAATATAATAAATACTCTATCTAAAATAAATATAATAATAAATACTCTAAATAAATATAATAATACTCTATCTAAAAGAAATATAATAAATAAATACTCTAAAATAAATATAATAAATACTCTATCTAAAATAAATATAATAATAAATATAATAATAAATACTCTAAATAAATATAATAATACTCTATCTAAAAGAAATATAATAAATAAATACTCTA
>JBCNYH010000007.1:4290376-4300923 GCA_039654325.1 Tandanus tandanus
TAGAGAAGTGCAGAATACTTCCTGAAAGTAACTTCATTTTTCTTTATTAATCTGTAACATTATGGTAATTAATCTGTTACATTATGGTAATTAATCTGTAACATTATGGTTATTAATCTGTAATACTATGGTTATTAATCTGTAACATTATGGTAATTAATCTATACATGATGGTAGTAAATGCTTAGATTGCAGTAATGCATAATTTCATAGGTGTTGTAGGTACCTTAAATATCATTCAAAATTACAAATATTTTACTACAAGTGTCTTACGTTGAATTTACCCAATTTAATGTGCGCCCATCAATTTTCTCAAACTTAAATTTTTTACCACCAATAAGGACCACCCTAATGCATCATCCATTCATCCATCTAACCTTCAATGATCCATTCATCCAGTCTTGAATTATCATCCATCCATCCATTGATCATCTATCTATACACCCATGCATTCACCAATCCATTCATTCATCCAACCTCCAATCATCTATCTGTCCATCATCATTTATAATCTGCCGATGCATAATCTATCCATCTATCATCAGTTAAGCCATCATCTCTCTATCTCACCACCATCATCACCATCATCATCATGACTGGTGACACCATTTTATTTGGGCTGTGCGATATGATTATATATCACGACATGTACCTCTGCAGTCTGAGACCCTAAATGAAACCTTTAAAATGTGAGTGTTTAATGATTAATGTAGATAAATATGACGTCTCTACGATACATAAAGTGTGAATGTTCAAGTTCAAGAAGCTTTTTGTAATTTCAACCACATATAGCTGACGCAGTACATAGTGAAATGAAACAACGTTTCTGCAGGACCTTGTGCAACATAAACATACAACATAAAGATTAAATTCATCTCAGTTCTCTGAGTCATCTAAAGGTAGTTGGTATTTTTTGCATTTACCATGGACGGAAAACTCCGTATTTATTGTGGCCCTTCCATCTTCGAGTTTGTATTTGTTTTCAGTTTTATTATTGCGTGAGTTATACATAACAGCCAATCATGCGTGAGCTACATATAAAAGCCAATCGGTGTAGAGTCAGCTACGTGGCACGGATGGACATGGGACATTCCATGTTCCCTGCCTATGACGCTCCGCACAGGAGATCTGCTAAAATCTATAGAAATAAATATATAAAGTAGTTAAAATTACACAGATGAAAATTGAAGTAAGGTGTTTTAAATGAGCCTGATTAAAAATTCTAAAACTTTTCTAAAGTAGAAATGTAACATTTTTAAATTATAAAAATCAGAAAAGAGTTAAATCGGAAGTCTCTGCCCCAGTTTCTGGAGAGATACCTTCTGTAGGTTTTATCACCAACCCTAATCATGCACATCTGACAATCTGATTACAGCTTTTTTTTTTACTGCAGTAGATCTTCATCAGCTAAAAGAGGTGTTAGATTTTAGATTTTGGAGATGAAACCTGCAAGGGAGGAAGTTCTCCACAAAACAGGGTTGGGGGCTTCGGTGTTAAATATTCATCATTAACCTGGAATACATGTTCATTTACATACGGTTGTTAATAACAGTGAAGTGTGTTTACCTATAAATTATTTTAAGGAGAGAAAGGTGTGTGTGTGTTTGCGCTATGTGTGCTAGTGTGCGTGTGTGTGCTCAGTAACACCAGTGCAGTCACGCAGCTGTATCTCAAGTGAATCATTCAAATGATGTCAAATATTGCCATACAGAGTGTGATTTGTGACACAATAAAATAAACAATGGAAATGATTAATATGAAATTACAAATATTTTTCTATTGTTATCTGAGATATATCGTTATATCACGCAGCCCTCCTTCTTGCCTGTGAACCAAATTCAACACCAGGATCAGAGATGTTCACTTACAGGGTCAGATTGTTCAGGTTTCTGCTCTAGTAAAATGCGCAAATTTGTACTAAATAAAAACTACAGTCCACACAAGCACATAACCATACAGACATACAACCACACAAACATACAACCATTCAACCTCACAAAGAAACAACCACATAAACATACAACTACAAAGATACAAGCATACATACATACAACCACACAGACACACAACCATACAGCCACACAACCATAAAACCATATACACATACAACCATATAAAGATAGACACACAACCACAAAACCATACAAACAAACAAACATAAAACTACACAACCTTATAAACATACAGCCACACAGACATACAACCATTCAACAACACAACCAAACATTCAAACACACAGAACCACACAACCATACAACCGTACACCACACAAACATGAAACCACAAAAACATACAACCATACAGTCACCCAAGCTTGCAACCATACAACCATATAAACATACAACCACATGAACATATAAACATACAAACACACCATAACACAAAATTACAACCACACAGACAACCACAAAACCACACAACCATACGATTATAAAACCATACAACCACACAAACATACAACCAAACAAGCATAAAACCATACAAGCACACAAACACAGAAGCATACGCCCACAGAACCACACAAGCATACAACCACAAAACCACACAACCATACAACTATACACAACCAATCAACCATAAAGACATACAGCCATACAGCTACACAGACATTCCACCATACAACCACACAACCAAACAGCCATAGAACCATACAACCATGCAGTCACATGAACATACAACCACACAACAATACACACAACTGCACAAACACACAACCATACAGCCACACAAACATACAACAATACAACCACCCAAACATACAACCGAACAAGCATAAAACCACACAAACATAAAATCATACAACCATACAAACATAAAACCACATGACCACACAGCCACAGAACCATAGAATCAAAGAACCATACAACCACACAACCATACAACCACTGCCATGTATGCAGCCATACAACCACACAGACACACAGCTATACAACCATACAGCCTTACATACAACTATACAATCACAAACCACACAAACCATACAGACACACAACCCTTCAACCACAGAAACACACACACAGAACTACACAATCACAAAACAGACATACAACCAAACAAGCATAAAACCACACAAACATACAATCGCACAACCATAAAAGCACACAAACATACAACCATACAGACACACAACTCTTCAACCACACTACCATTTTACCACACAACCATACAACCACAGAAACACACACAGAACTACACAATCACAAAACTACACAACCATGCCACCACAGAACTACAACTCAACTATAGAGACATACAACCAAACAGACACACAACTATACAATCACAAATCACAGAACCATACAACCACACAACTATACAACCACACAGCCATACAATCACACAGATACCCAACCATACAATCACAAACATACAACCACACAACTATTCAACCACAGAACTACACAAACACACAACCACACAGACACACAAACATACAACCATACAACCACACAGACTCACAACCACACAGACATTTTTCACCGCACAAACATAAAACCACACAACCACAGAATCATACAACCACAAAACCACACCACCATACCATAACAGAACCATACAACCACACAATCATACAGCCAACCATACAACCACACAATTATACATACTACACAAACACAACCATACAATCACAGAACCATACAACCTCTCAACCACACAGACACAAAACCATACAACCACACAATCATACAGCCAACCATACAACCACACAATTATACATACTACACAAACACAACCATACAATCACAGAACCATACAACCACTCAACCACACAGACACAAAACCATACAATCACAAACCACACAACTATACAACCACACAACCACACAGGCACGCAAACATACAATCACGTAAACACACACAACTGTACAAACACACAACCATACAACCACACAAACATACAAGCATGCAAACACAAAAACATACAATCACGCAAATCCACAAATATACAACCACAAAACCACACCACCATACAATAACAGAACCATACAACCACACAATCATACAGCCAACCATACAACCACAAAATTATACATACTACACAAACACAACCATACAATCACAGAACCATACAACCACTCAACCACACAGACACAAAACCATACAATCACAAACCACACAACTATACAACCACACAACCACACAGGCACGCAAACATACAATCACGTAAACATACAAACTTACAAACACACAACTGTACAAACACACAACCACACAAACATACAACCATACAGACACAAGCATGCAACCACAAAAACATACAATCACGCAAATCCACAAATATACAACCACGCAACCATATAAACATACAAACTCAAAGACACACATTCCACCGCCCTGTGATGGTCTGGCAAACTGTTCAGAGTGTAGCCTGCCATCGCCCAGTGTTGGCTGAGATGGCCTCCAGCCTTCCCTCGACCCTAGTAGGATTAAGTGTTTCAGCAAATGAGTGAATGTTTCACTGTTAATAAATCAGTAATGGAATACTCTGTGTACTGTATCACTTTTTCCTTCACTGATTATAACATTTGTGATGGAACAACAGTATTACCGTTAACATAAAAACCAACAGGGTCTTATGTACAACAGAACCAGTACCTGTTCCCAAAAAGTGTTCTGATGAATCCTGCTGTCTTGGTTCGACAGGAAGGGGAACGTCTGGAGCGGGAACTGCAGTATAAAACCGACAGCATGGCGACCGGGCGGAGACTTCAGGACACCTTCGCTGATTCTCTTCGTCACGTCAACAAGCTTCTGAATGGTAGATTTGGCTTCACGTCTCGCAAAGTGCCTGCACACATGCCGCACATGATTGACCGCCTCGTTATGCAGGAGCTGCAGGACACGTAAGAATCCCAACCTGCTCCAACTTGCACTTCAGAGATGAACAGTGAAGTTTAATGAAGGATCGACATTAATATGGTTCATTATATAAGCATTTAATATATCGGGTGAACCCAAAAAATGGACCAAAATTTGACGTTCCATTATTCTGAAACCTTTGGCCATAATCTTATGAAAATGTACTGGATTTACCAAGCAGGAGTTTTTAGTAATTCCTACAAATATACAGTTAATATCTTAAATAGCCTTTGAATGAGAGCAAAATCAAATTGAGTGTTCAAAATTACAATACCGGAATATAGTCCTACCTAATGTCACTTAAACATGTGGTCAGTCGGTCCACTCTTGTTCCAGTGTCTCTCTTTCGTTTCCTATACACACCATCATTCTGACTATTGCGAGCTGGAAAGGAAAGTCTTTGTTATCCGTAAAAACAATCCTTTCCACATCCTTTTGTGAATACTTATCCACCAGGTTTTTTCATCGGGTTTTCCTTTTCTACTGTTTCAAACCTCCTCAAAACTTTGAGCCTCTTGTAAGATTTCAGTCCAGTCTCTTTTGTCATCCTTCTAAAGGAGCTACATGAAACACCTAGATCTCTGGCAATGTTCCTTTGCGATTTATATGAGCCTGGTTTGTCCTCCTGTGAACACACAGCTTCCTCCACATGCTCAATATTTTTTTCAGTACATGCTGTCCTTGGCCGTCCACTCCCCAACTTTCTGTTCGTAGACCCCACCCCGTCTTCTCAAGCTTTCTGATCAAGTTGTTAACAGATGACTTGGTTCAGTTTTTCCCCAGAAATTCTCAGACTGTCTTAGACCTCTCCACCCCTTTTCAGGAAAACATGGCGCAGTTATCTCCTTATCGCCACTTGAGAAAAACATCTTGATTTTGCATATCTGCAACTCATCTGGCAGAGTTTAAATCATCTGACACTGTTATTTTCTAAACTAGGTCAGCAGAGCCAGATGGTATTCCCAGATGTCACTTGATTGACAGGTGAAAAATACCTGTTGCATCACCATGTTCAGACACCTGACATGTTGTGTCCGGTACTGTAATATTTGAGACTCACTTTGATTTTACTCTCATTCAAAGGCTATTTAAGGTATTAACTTGAAATTTGCAGGACTTACTAAGAACATCGGCATGGTAAATCCAATCCAAAAATATTTATAAGATTATGATCAAGAGTTTTAGAATTATTGAATGTTAAAATTTGGCCCATTTTTTTGGCCCAAATGATATAATAAATATAGATAATATAAATATGTCACAATGTTCTTTTTCTGGTCATGTTTTGTTCTGTTGGGTTCAGAGTCTATTGTTACGGTACATTGATTTAATCCATTCAGGGGCCAGGGTCAATGGGGCTGGGGAGGCCAGCCTCTATCCAGAGCCTGGGGGTTGGCAGGGCCGGGAGGACCAGGGCCTATCCTGGAGTTGGGGTCAGGGGGGTGGGGTGGTTGGGGTATTTCCAGGGGCCATAGTTGGCGAGGCTGGGGTGGCCAGGATTGTCCAGTGGCCAAGGTCGGTAAAGCTAGGATGACCGGGGTCTATCCAGGGGTCGGCGGAATTGGAGTGGTCAGAGTCCGTCCAGGGGCCGAAGTCAGTGCGGGGCATCCAGTGAATTACTGTTTAGAATCATCAGTGTTAGGGTTTACAACCTTAATAACGATTAGTCTGCATTTTATTTTTCTTTCTCTCAGTTTCCCCGAAGAGTTCGATAAGACTTCCGCCCATCGTGTGCGCCACTCCGAGGACATGCAGTTTGCTTTCTCTTATTTCTATTTTCTGATGAGTGCTCTGCAGCAGCTCAACGTGTCGCAGGTCTTCGATGAGATCGACACGGATCACTCAGGGGTGCTGTCTGACCGAGAAATCCGCACACTTGCAACACGCGTCCATGAGCTTCCACTCAGCCTGCAGGTACCGTACCACACCGTACAGGTGGAATACAAACATTTGGGGTGAATAACATACTCCACAGTCATTCCTTCGACAAGACCACCCTCAGTGAACGAGGCTGACGTCAAGCCAATGTAAGGGGAGAAATCTTATCCAGGGCTCATGTTTATGTTTCGATCTCACGTCAGGACCAGAGGCGAGTTCAGGATCGCTGGGCAACTCGGTCATGTGTTACTATCATCCTGAAGGTGCGCATTCTGTAGTTAAGACCATTAATGTGAAAACAGTATTTTATCACTAGAACATGCCATTTTGGATACGGACAAATACATCAAAATGTAGTGCAGTCTAGTGAAACTCTGACTTGAGTACGCAAACGTACCTCTTGTCATCAAATCGCATCACAAAACTGTTGAAACTTTGGAAATGGAACTCCAACAACGTTATAAGTGAAATGAATCTGAAAACATTAACAGACGTCAGTTCTCTCTCATGAAGCAAAAGTTCCAAAATGAGTAAAAAGTTAGAAAAAGTTTAAACTGCTGCTGAGGGGGAAAAAAAACAGTAATGTTGTGCGTGTGTGTGAAACAGGCAGAGGAAGACTGAGAGATAGCCTTCTCACTGTCTATTAAAACATATTGGAAACTTATCACCCTGTGATCTGTTCGATCTGAGGAAACCACAGCCTGCTGATTTTAACCTTCTGTTCAATAAATACACAAATGAGATTCAATGAGGTGAGCAATGTCAGGAGGCCTTTCTCTCCTGCACTCTAAAGAATAAATAAACATAAGAAATCAATTCTGGAATGACAGTGGTAATTCAATGGCTGAGGCTCTGGGTTACTCATCAGAAGGTTGGGGGTTCAAGCCCCATACCGCCAACCTACCACTGTTGGGGGCCCTTCAGAAAGGCTCCTAACCCTCATCTGCTGAGTTGTATAAATGGATCGGGCATCTCTAAAAGCCATAAATGTAAAAATCTAAGTGTAAAGACTTGATTTTTGAAGAATATAGTCAAGTTAAATTATCTGCCGATGCAGAAGGATAATTATACCTGGTAAGCTTTCTTTAAAGCGAATTTAACCCAAACTTAATGAAAGCTGGCATACATCGTTTATGTTTTTACCCATCAAAAAAACGCTGCTGTTATTACAACGTTCTTCCTGTTAAAAAAACAAAACAAAATGAAGTAATAATTCCTCACATAAGGAGGTGCCATTGTTCTGCGAAATGTGTGGCAGGAGTGATGTCGAAGCAACAGTTTCTGCAGACGTGTTGTGCAATAAATGTAGCAGTATATATACATCATGTGTTCATGTAAACGAGTAGTGCCTGTGTGATGTGTGTAAATGTAATGTAGTATTACGTGTAGATGTGCTGATTCACTACTTTATATCAGATTTGTTAGTTTTAATATCCGTATACTGTTTTTATTGGCATTAACTTGCCTTCTTGGAATTGATGCATCTATGTCATATTCCCATGATTTCGCACTCTAGCAAGAGTGAAATGAACTACAAATGGAGGCCTTTTCAAACAGGCGAATGTAAACTATCAGGCTCATTTTAGCAGATTGTAACTTTACAGATGTAAGTAAAAACCACCTGATGAAAATATACATATGTTCAGTGCTACAGCAGAGTTTGGAATGATTTCCTTTCATTCTGCTTTAAAAAAAAATTACATCTATAGAAGAGTGAGAAATACTTTTAAAATAAGTGGTAAAACACTCAAATAAGCTCAAAAGTAACCTTTAATTTTGTATTTTTTTTAACTTTTTCATTCTTGATTTGATTAAAAAGTTCTTAAAACCAGATTAACTAAACTTAAACTGTGTAAAAATTCAAATTTTAGGATGAACTAATTAGTAAAATAAAAGGCAAATATTTTCAAAACAATTATATTTTTACACATTCTTCTCTTGGATTGTATATTATTCCCAAAACAAGATTAAAAAGAATTTTTGGCTGAATATAAATTTGTAAATGCTACACTGCTGTAACTTCCATCTGAAGAAATGCAGTGTATAAATATTTCTGTCACAAATCTTCTTCTCCTCACAAGACTTGAAGATCATGTCTTCATGATTCATGTCCAAAAAGGTGCCGAAAGGCATGCAGGCTACGTCTAGCTGAAGTTGAGTTTTCATAAGCAGGGCTTTGTCACCAAGTTTCATGAACAAAGCTATAATAGTTTCTTGTGCTAGCAGGATTCCGCAAAAATGTACTGGGCTGACTCTCCCCAAACTTGGTGGAGGGGTGGAGCCTGGGCCTGGAAAGAACCCAATATGTTTTGGAGGTGATCCATGCATGGGATCATTTGAATAAAAATCCAGAAAACTTGAAAAATCCTTATCTTTAACATGGGGCAAAATGTTCATCCCACACCCACTAGGGGGAGACATTTCATTATAACTGTACCAAGTTATAACAATCTGTTCGTGCCTGGCGGAGGTTCCTTACATTTTTAGTGCATCTTTAGTTTTGTAAATATAATACATCTAATGAAGTGTAAATGCACAACGTAATATTATAATGAGTTACTATGAGTAGGTGTGTCCAAACATTTGAACCATGTTCAACCAAATTGTTACCATCATCAAATCCAAACCAATTTTAATGCAGTGCTGTAGAATTGTTTCTGATCTCCAGACTAACTTAGTATAATGCCAAAAACAACCTGAGTGGGAAACAATACACTGTTCTCGAATGATCTAGTGAGTTATTTAGGGGAAAAAACTCCAGCAGCACCGTGTTCAAAATTAATTGCCCCTAAACTTGATACTTGGTTGTGACACTGTCACCTACAGCAGCAACAACTGCAAGCACTTTCACTAACAGGAGGTCAGTCTTCAGTATCGATGTACAAAAATCTGGGTTTACTCTTCACAGCAATGTCGGTACCCGTTGTGGTGATTGTGACTTGCCCTAAACTCATCATGACCTCCGACAGCTCAGTGGAATGAATCATTGTGAAAAGATGAACCCTGAGCATGAACCGCCTTAATAGCATAAATACGAGAGATTTTTATCAGCTCTAAAGCTTTTTTAAACTTGTTCTTTGTTTTGTGTGATTTGGAGCAGGACCTTACTGGTTTGGAGCAGATGCTGATAAACTGCTCCAAGACTCTGCCAACTAATCAGTCCCAGCTCCACATGGTTAACCCCACCCAGGAGGCCTACTACGACCCCAGCATGGTGAGAGAACCACCTTCTTATTCTCAGCCCTTCTCCTGTATGGCGCAGTTTTCCGCTGAATTGTGTGTTTATTTGTGGTGAAGTTTTCATAAGAAAATTGTACAGGTTATGAAACACAGCTGGACAAGCTGGACCTTCACACTTAATGAGCATACAGTCTTGAAGGTGACCTTCCACAAGCTGAGGAAGTTTGAGGAAGTTTTAGATGCTGAATGCTCGCTCACAGTCCGCAGTCCAGTGTGCGCTGGCATTACAAGAGACATCTGAACCAATCTCGGCAAATTTGAGAAATGACTGTGATGAAATTAACATTAGCCTGAAAGTTAAAGCTTTGGAAGTTAATATGTTGATATGCTCTTGTATCAGAATCAGAATACTTTATTGATGCCGGAGGAAATTGTGTGCACACAGTTGCTCCATACCAATAAAGAAAAACATAAGATAAAAGTTTCAATAAGAAAAATTACAAATTACAAATGTCTATATACACACACACAATATACATTTTGAAAGTCTACATACATATATATATATATATATATATATATATGTATATGTAAGTCTAAGAAGTTACTGATATCTATATAAACATATC
>JBCNYH010000007.1:4301023-4321784 GCA_039654325.1 Tandanus tandanus
GGTAGGAATGATTTCCTGTGTAGTTCAGTGGTACATTTAGGTGGTATCAGTCTCTCACTGAACGTGCTCCTGTGACTGATCAGACAATATTGTCTTTATTTTGGACAACATTCGCCTCTCCGACACTACTGTCGGATGAGCTAGCCATTATGCTACTTAGGCAGAGATGAAGCAAAGGCTCTTGGAAGTAATGTATGAAAACCATAAAATCAAACTCTCCGACATGGCTGACATGGCACTGAGATTGGCGTGATTAATCATTTTACACAAATGTTGAGTGTCACGGTCACTTTACCTGGATGTGGGCTGGATCCAAGCTGGTACCCCAGTGAACAGGTAACAATGAATTCTTGGAGTCAGAGCCCCCTCACAATTGCACTTAAGAAACAAATATTGCACATAAACACTGAGATAAAATATAAAGTAAGAATAAAAACTATAAGTAAATAAATAAATGTGTGTGTGTGTGTGTGTGTGTGTGTGCACAGTAGGATAAATGCAGAATACTAATGGAAAAATACTGAAGTGGTTGTAGTGCAGAGGTAGTGTGTGTATGTACAGTGTGTACATTGTGTGTGCAGATTGTCCGGTATTTCAGCAGTTCAGTAGCCTGATGGCTTGAGGGTTGAAACTGTCCCTGAATCTGCTGATGCGAGTCCAGATCCTCCTGTACCGTCTGCCCGACGGCAGGAGCGTGAAGAGTGTGTGGCTGGTGTGGCTGGGCCTTCCTCCTACAGCGCTGAGTGTAGAGGTCCAGGATGGCTGGTTGTTCAGTCCTGGTGATGCGTTGTGCTGATCTGACCACCCTCTGTAGATCTTTGCGGTCCAGATCATTACAGCTGCCGTACCAGGTAGTGATGCAGCCAGCCAGAATACTCTCGATGGTGCAGCGGTAGAAGTTGGTGAGTATTCCGGAGTTCATGCCAAACCTCCTCTGCCGCCAAAGAAAGAAGAGCCATTGTCTCGCTGCTTTTGTGATCACACCCACGTGATGTGAATCCTCCCCGAACGCAGTTAGAGCCGGAGCCAGCCAGCCGCACTCATCACCGCACAGGCTAGAGCACAGCTCAAGGCTGTTCCTCTTTGCGCTGATCGTTTTTGTTTTGAGTCTTGCGGACACGTCACTCATTTTCTTTTGCATTTTATGAAAATAATAGAGACTACTGGTGCACGGGTGCTTCGTAAAAAACACTGCTTCTTTTATGTTCTCTCTCTCTCTGTCTTTCTCTCTGTCTCTCTCTCTTTCTCTCTCTCTTTCTCTCTCTATCTCTCTCTCTCTTTCCCTGTCTGTCTCTTTCTCCCTCTCTCTCTCTCTCTCCCTCTCTCTCTCTCTCTCTATCTCTGTTTCTCTCAATCGCTCTCTCTCAGTCTCTTTCACTCTCTCTCTCTGCCTCTCTCTGTTGCTCTCTCTCTTGCTGTCTTTCTCTGTCTATCTCTGTCTCTCTGTCACTCTCTCTCTATCTCGCTCTCTGTCTATCTCTCTCAGTCGCTCTCTCTCTCTGTATGTCTGTCTCTGTCTCTCTCTGCCTCTCTTTCTCTGTCTCTCTCTCTTTATCTCTCTGTCTATCTCTGTCTCTTCAGATCGCTCTCTTTCTGTCTGTCTATTTCTGTCTCTCTCGCTCTCTCTCTCTATATACCTTTCTTTCGCTGTCTCTTTCTCTCGCTATCTCGATCTCTCTCTCTCTCTTTCTCATGCTCTCTCTCTCTTTCTCTAGACTCTTGATGTAATTGGATTCTGATAGAGATTGAGATTTATAACATCTCTAACAACATATATTAATAAAAATAGGGCACTCCACGCATCAATCCTTAAGTTCTGCAGTATCAGGTGCCTCTCAGTAGGACAAAGGACAAAACACAAGAAAGTCTGGAGCACACTGATCAATCTTTCAGTCTTTTAATTTGAGCAAACTGAAGAGTAACGTTTCGACACACTGTGTCTTTGTGAGATAACAGAGTAGATCTTTATGATTAACAGAGTAGAGGAGCATTTTATAAACTACATCATTAGATCATTGAAACCATTTTCCAAGTTCAACCTGATTGGCTAAAGAGTCCAAAGCAGGTAATTGGCCTCATCACTGTTAATAAGTCACACCCAAGGCAACAAGGCAAGATCAGGGGTGGAAAACTCTTTGCACATTAAAACAACAACAAAAAAAAAGCTGTAGAATAAGAACGAGCTGTAGTGTGAGTGTGTACAAACAGATTCAACAAGAAATCAGAGCCATTTGTTTACAGACTGTGTAAAGGTGAAGAAAACAGAAAAAAGTGGAGAAAGTTGTTTTATATTTAAACCTGTTGGTTATTAAGGTTTTTATTTTTCATTTTTAATAAAAGGTAATACATAGGTATATTAATGTTTAATAATTATTATATTTTACTCCATTTTTTAAATAAATGTTTTTAGTTAATTATTGTTGATTTTTAAGGATATTAGACAAAATATTTTTTTCACGGAAGTGGTTAAAGTGTTTAAATTGATGAAGAAAAGGAAAATAACTGTTGTTGGTAATAAAATTTTCTTAATATTTTCAACAATATTTTTGAGAAAATTGAATCGTAATCCCAACATTGTGAATCAGGTGAATCTTTTCGTACCTGTATTCCTGTATTCTTTCTTACTTCTTTTTCTCGATGTCTTGTGTGCAGCCTCCGGTTACTAAAGGCCTTGTGATTCACTGCAAACCCATTGCTGAGAAGATTCAGAAAGCCTTCAAGGACCAGAACAAATACAAGTAAGTCTGCTGTGTCACGTTCTTTATATTAAGGGGGAAAACTGTTGATTGTTGGTGTGCAGTACACAGTTCTTTCTTTGTGTAGGTTCGAGATCATGGGCGAGGAGGAGATTGCATTTAAAATGGTACGAACCAACGTCTCCCATGTGGTGGGTCAGCTGGATGACATCCGGAAAAACCCGAGGTGTGTATCTGGTGCTCCTCGTTCTACAGTCCAGTGTGTTGTTAATAATATCAGTCGTTTAATGATCATCTGTTTTATTCTGTTCGACAAATGAATTAAAATGTTTATAAAAGATGACACTGAGTTTCTCAAACTGAGTGATAAACAGGAAATGGTTTATTCAGGATGACAGGAACTCTGATTATATACTATCACGACATGCATGCACGTAACCATGTGATGTTAGTGAACAAAACACTCCGTCATCGTCATCTCATCAGTTACATTCATCGTCCTTTTTTTTTCTACCTGTAGAAAGTTCATCTGCTTGAATGACAACATAGACCACAGCCATAAAGATGCCAGTACTGTGAAAGCAGTGCTGAGAGATTTCTACGAGTCCATGTTCCCGCTGCCTTCACAGTTTGAGCTGCCACGCGAGTACCGCAATCGCTTCCTCCACATGTCGGAGCTGCAGGAGTGGTGAGAGCTGCAGCTTTAACATTTATATAACTTCCTGAAAACAAAAATATAGAATGATAATACAAGATGGTGTTTATAGTGTTAGTGGTGCTAATGGTGTTAAAGTGGTGTTCGTGATGCTAATGGTGGTAGTGGTGCTAATGGTGTTTGTGGTGCTAATGGTGTTTGTGGTGCTAATGGTGTTAGTGGTGCTAATGGTGTTAGTGGTGCTAATGGTGTTAGTGAAGCTAATGGTGTTAGTGGCGTTAAGGGTGTTTGTGTCGCTAATGGTGTTAGTGGTGTTTTTGGTGCTAATGGTGTTAGTGGTGCTAATGGTGTTAGTGGTGCTAATGGTGTTTGTGGCGCTAATGGTGTTTGTGGCGCTAATGGTGTTTGTGGCGCTAATGGTGTTTGTGGCACTAATGGTGTTTGTGGCGCTAATGGTGTTTGTGGTGCTAATGGTGTTAGTTGTGCTAATGGTGTTAGTTGTGCTAATGGTGTTAGTGGTGCTTGTGGTGTTGGTGGTGCTGATGGTGTTTGTGGTGCTAATGGTGTTTGTGGTGCTAATGGTGTTTGTGGTGCTAATGGTGTTTGTGGTGCTAATGGTGTTCGTGGTGCTAATGGTGTTCGTGGTGCTAATGGTGTTCGTGGTGCTAATGGTGTTCGTGGTCCTAATGGTGTTAGTGGTGTTCGTGGTGTTAGTGGTGCTAATGGTGTTAGTGGTGTTCGTGGTGTTAGTGGTGCTAATTGTGTTAGAGGTGTTCGTGGTGCTAATGGTGTTCGTGGTGTTAGTGGTGTTTGTGGTGCTAATGGTGTTAGTGGTGCTAATGGTTTTAGTGGTGCTAATGGTGTTTGTGGTGCTAATGGTGTTTGTGGTGCTAATGGTGTTAATGGTGTTTGTGTTGCTAATGGTGTTCGTGGTGTTTGTGGTGCTAATGGTGTTCGTGGTGTTTGTGGTGCTAATGGCGTTAGTGGTGTTAGTGGTGCTAATGGTGTTAGTGGCGCTGATGGTGTTAGTGGCGCTGATGGTGTTAGTGGCGCTGATGGTGTTAGTGGCGCTAATGATGTTAATGGTGTTCGTGGTGCTAATGGTGTTAGTGGTGCTAATGGTGTTAGTGGTGTTAATGGTGTTAGTGGTGTTAATGGTGTTAGTGGTGTTTGTGGTGCTAATGTTGTTTGTGGTGCTAATGGTGTTAAAGAGGTGTTTGTGTTGCTAATGATATTAGTGGTGTTTGTGGTGCTAATGGTGTTTGTGGTGCTAATGGTGTTTGTGGTGCTAATGGTGTTAAAGAGGTGTTAGTGGTGCTAATGGTGTAAGTGGTGCAAATGGTGTCAGTGGTGCTAATGGTGTTAGTGGTTCTAATGGTGTTAAAGTGATGTTAGTGGTGCAAGTGGTGTTAATGGTGTTAGTGGTGCTAATGGTGTTACTGGTGCTTATGGGTTTTAGTGGTGCTAATGGTGTTAGTGGTGCTAATGGTGTTAGTGGTGCTAATGGTGTTAGTGGTGTTAGTGGTGCTAGTGGTGTTAGTGGTGCTAATGGTGTTAGTGGTGTTCGTGGTGCTAGTTGTGTTCTTGGTGTTAGTGGTGTTCGTGGTGCTAATGGTGTTCGTGGTGTTAGTGTTCGTGGTGCTAATGGTGTTCCTGGTGCTCGTGCTGTTCGAGGCATTTGTGGTGTTCTTGGTGCTCGTGGTGTTTTTGGCTGCTGGAAGTGGACCCTGTTGTGGTCTTCGTGCTGTTGTAGTCCTCCAACCCCCAGTTTCAACACTGTGTATTCCGAGATGCTTTTCTCCTCATCACGACTCTAAAGAGTGAATGAGTTACTGGAGATCTTCGGATGATTTATTATAGAGAATTATAATTTAATAAGAAAAACTAAACTAGTGTTTTATTTATGGGTGAATGTGTATAACAGCCTCACTAATAATTCACTGCTAGATTAGTGTGAGAGAGAGTGTGTGTGTGTGTGTGTGTGTGTGTGTGTGTGTGTGTGTGTGATAGAGAGAGAGAGTATGCGTGAGTGTGCAATCTGGTTTCACTGTAATGGAGAAATTTTTGGATTTTCCAGTATGAACAAGGCTGGTAGGGAGTCATAGTTTTAAGCATGTAACACACACACACACACACACACACACACACATGCCCGTGTAGGGTGGTGACAGGATAGTGATGAGTAGCTGCTGGATTTCTGTGTGTTGATGATTTCAGCTAATTTTCCTGTCGTTCCTGTCTGGGACGTTCTGTGACCTCATCGTTACACTGAAGATATTTGTGTCATGAACCTTTTCGCATTTTAGATTTGATATTTTATATTTTTGCACATTTGCAGTTGATATTAATAAAGAAAGCAGAGACTTGGTCATTAGTTCATTTGGAGCATCTTCAGTGTTTATGATGTTGATGTATTTTTGTGTTTTTTAGGCGAATATATCGAAACAAGTTGAAGTTCTGGACTCACTGTGTCCTGGTCACGCTGGTGGTTTTCACCGTCCTCTCCTTCTTTGCAGAACAGGTTTGTGTTATTTCCTAACACGGTAAAAGTTCTAATAGATCAAATCGTTGACTCTACATCAGTAAGGTTTCAAGTGATTTTCACCAGCAGCTGGGGCTTTGAGCTGTTTTTAAATGGTCAGAATATTTAGAATAAATGAGTCAGTATTCATTCCATCACTGATGTTTCATCACAGTACAGTCCTCTCGTTTGGTTCACGGTTCAGCGAGCAGAATCTTTATAATGTTATCAACCTTTTGTTAAAAAGTACCTGTATTGGTCATTCTTACAGGATGATCTGTGCGTATGTAATACGTTTAAGTGATACAGACGCTTATTTTAACACAAGTCACCATAAAAAGCACAAACCTGTTCATTTTATCTCATGGATTACTAGCGGTGTGCTGAACGGCAGGGTTAGCAGTCGTTTTCCCCCGGAAGTGGGAAGTGACGTCAGCACATTGGGGTGGGGTTGACATCTCTTGTGTTGACACTGAGACGCTACATTCGAGTGACTCTGAGGACGAGAACGCTGCCAGAGACGAGCGTGACGGTAAATCCAAAATGGCTTATGCAGCTAATGTTTTGCCGACTCGTCTTTCCTGTCGTCAGTTGGTTTAGAAACAAAAAGAAATTATTTCTGCACCTGTTGTTTGTGCAGCTAAGCACTTGGCTGATGATGTGTTACGTTACACGGGTCAGTGACGCAGCCAAGCCAACGAGTTCGCGTCACTACCAGGATGGAACAGTCAATCAGAAAGGCAACATGGCTCTGAGCGTGCCTAGAGTCATAACACTCGCACGCACTTTGAAAACGGGCATGGACTGATGTCATTGGAAGGAACCGCTGATGTTATACTTGATCGTTTTAAATAGCCAGTAACACTAATTCACCCCAGGTACCCTTTAGAACAGTGCTTCAGTCACCATCATCATTTTAAAGTACTCAATCACTTTAACACCAATCACAGAAAAAAATACCCGAACCCAACACCTGAACTCCGTACCCAGCCCTGTAGTTTGAACAGTATCTAACTTGATCTACTAGTTTGTCAGACGTATAACATGTGCTCGTCCTCTCTGTAGCTGATCGTCCTGAAGCGATGGCTCTTCCCCAGGCGCAGACTAAGCAAGGAGACTGAACGTGTATGACCTTCACGAGGGAGAGACGGAGAAGCAAGCACGCTAACAGCTTGTTCTGTTTGCTTCCTGTGAGAGAGTGAAGACCTGCATGGTTGCGGAATAAAACCGTGCGCGCCCTGTCTTTTCCTTCCTCACTGAAGGAAGAGCAGAAGAAGAAGAAATCTCTCAGCAGTTTTTCACGAGAGTCTGAACAACGGAGAGGGACGGCTGCATGCTTCCTCCATGTGAAGGTGACATTGGGACACAGCGTGTGTGTGTGTGTGTGTGTGTGTGTGTGTGTGTGTGTGTGTGTGTGTGTAGACCCTCCATGTTGTACAATACCTGTCCTACCCTACGTGGAATATAGCAGACGTGTGCCCCGTCTTGTTTTTGTTCAGGTCCTAATCGATTGGTGTAACAGGAGTTTACTGAAGCTGTCACTCTTCGTCCTGTGCACCGGTGCCTTTTACCTTCCCTTCTTCCTCTTCTTCTTCTTCCTCCCTCCTTCTTTTTGTTCTTCCCTTCTTCTCCCCTTCTTCCTCTTCCCTTCTTCTTCTTCCCTTTTTCTCCTTCCCTTCTTCTTTTTGTTCTTCCCTTGTTCTCCCCTTCTTCTTCTTCTTCCCTTCTTTTCTGTTTTCTTAAATTTCTTTGTATTCACTAATAAATTGTACAGAGATATATATCATACATCATAAAACTTCTGCAGACCATGCATGCAATTTATACCCAAACATGAGCATTCAGAGAGTGCAAACCTCCACCAGGCCGGACCTTTTTTTAAATAAAGAAATACACAACACTCCCTGCTGGACCTGCTGTAATACCACACTTCCAAAAATAGTGTTAAATCTTTAAAAAAAATTCCTGGATCCTGAATTTGTTGCAGATCATCTCCAAAAAAGAAAAGCTCAGTATGAAAATCCGGAACGTTTTGTGTAATTCTGCTAACAAACACAAACTGAAGGTAAAACACATCATTGGTGAAGGTGATCAGCTAAAGAATGTTTTCAGGTTATAAATTTTATTTTTTCCACCTTTTTTTAATTTCATTTTTAGGGACAAGAAAGATTCATCTTTATTTTTAAGACGGTGATAAATATTTTCGAATTAAAGTGGTAATTTCATGTGTGTCTGGAATAGCAGCATGGTCAGATGTGTCTGTATCCTCTCGCTGTCGTGTCCTTTTCTCTCTGAGCTTCTCAAGAGCAAATCGAAAAGATCAGTAGTGTTATCAAAGTGTAAGTACAGAAATGTAGAGAGGCAGCAACGTGTTTGTTAAATGCAGAAAGATGCCAAGTGTTTTAATTTGTTTGATAAATTAATTTCTTTATGTTCTTTAATAGTGTAACGTATTTAAAGATTCCTTGCAAGACGACGAAGGAAAACTACACACATCATTTCTTCCTGCATCACGGACGATATGAGCATATTCATTGCAAATTATCTGGAATGTGATGTTATCACATTGCTTAATTTGTTTTAGTCAAAATTTTTGGTGTCAAAATGAAAATGTGGCTCTTAAAGGTGATTTATATCTTTAAATAAAAGTATTAAACGGCTCTTGATCTGAAATTTTATTGCTTTGCTTTGATTCCATTTAGCTGTGATGAGATTCACAATTGTCTCTTACAGGAATTGATTTCCTTGTAGTAATGTGTGTGATCTTTCATTTAGACAAACTTTACATATAGTTTTTTTTTTTTTTACAAATTAACCAGGATACATCCCAGGCATCTATAAACGCCATTTCTCTCTCTCTCTCTCACTCACTCACTCTTTCTCACTCATTTGCTGAACCACTTAATCCTATTAGGGTCACGGGGAGGCTGGAGCCTATCATCCGCCAACTCTTAGCGAAGGCGCGGTACACCTTGAACAGCTCACCAGTCCATCACCGGAACAACACACACAACCATTCACACTAACACCTAAGAGCAATCTGGAGCAGCCAGTTACCCTAATGTGCATGTCTTTGGACTACAAGAGGAAACCGGAGTACCCAAAGGAAACCCAAACAAGCACGGGGAGAACATGCAAACTCCACTTAGAAACACCCTCGCTGAGCCCGGGACTCGAACCCAGGACCTTCTTGCTGTGAGGTGAATGTGCTAACCACTACACCACTGTAGCAGACCTTTGACCTTAACATTCCTAAATAAAAACATCCCTGGGGCTCTGGTAGAGTTGTGTCCCCACCAAGTTTAGTTCAAATCCATGTATGGGTGTGGTTGGGATCAGAGTGGAAATAATGCAAGACGATTAACTTTTATTACACAAATCACTTAAAATTTATTTGGAAAACGATTAGCCCTTTGGGAGAAGATATTCAAAGCAGGCAGTGTTGTGAGAGTGCATCATCAACAGGACAGTCTGGTATCTTCCCTACCCACAATCCATCACTTCAGACTGGTAGATGTTGGAGATGTGGTTTGGGAAGCGTCCTGATTTTAGCACAAATACAATCCTGTTCCCAGTTTACCCATAATTCCCTGACAATTACGTCTGTTTCATCCAAGACCTGACTTCATTTCACACCCAGTCCAGTTCAATTAATACAATAAACACAAACACTGGAATCACTGAACCATCACACGACGAGGTATAGATATGGTGTAGATGATGTCAATGGTGTAGATGATAAGTTTATGTTGGAGCTTCATTAAAGTTAAAAAAGTTATTATTTATTAATAACGTACTTAAATGAAATAAATGGGGTGAGATTTCAGTTCTTTAAGCTGTGATGCACTGCTAGACATGTTTTCTGTATCCGCATGTGTCTGATTCTTATCCAGTGGTTTAGCGAACGTAACACTGGTCAAGTGTAATTCAGGTCAGTTCAGGTCTCCTGGTTAATCAAAGGTCTCCACACTGCCAAGGCCGCTGTGGGTTTGGGTCTCCTGCTCAGGTCTGAGAAGCGGGGCAGCATTTTCGATCAGCCCCGCCTCCTCCTCCCGCCGGGCAAATTGTCAGTCTTTGTGGGCGTGGCCTTGTGGGGTGATGCTGAACACTCGGATGCCCAGGTGGGAGGCAATCTGTAGACATACACCTGTGCAGTAACGTGTCAGGTCCACCACAGACAGAGTCTGTTTAACAATAAACAGAAACAAAAGTTAAATTCAGAGATTGCTTTAGCAAGAAGGTACCTTACTCTCTCAGAAAAGTTTCCTGCGCTGCTCGATCGGTAATGTACTGCTAATGATTCCAGTAAAATAAACTTAAGGATCGTAACATACTGTGCAGCTCACTGACATCAAAAACATATCCTAAAACTGAAACACTCTCGCTGTCTGTAATTAAACATGCACACGGTCATATCCCGGCTCACACACCGCCGTCAGATTTAAAAGGAATGAAATGACTTTTTCTTTTTAAACAGGTTGTAGACATGTTCGGTTTCCTCACCAAAGCAATCCAGAGGACAATATATTCATTAATAAAGCTATTGAAGTACTGATTGAGGAAGAGGAGGCTGGGGCCGATGAAGGCCGTGTCACTGAGATGAAGCTCACTCCTGGTCATGTGAGCAACCTGAAAAAAAAAAACAGTGTGGTTAGGAGCGGTGCAGTAGCAGAGAAAAGGGTCACATTTTTAGAAAATAAATCACCCAACTTTCTTCAGGAAGTGATGACTTTTTTCACTATTCTGAGATGAATGTTAGCTAAAAATAAGATTTCAGTGAGCGGCAGGTAGGATTATCTAATAATAGACATAAATTCTGTAAAGTTTATAAGCTATAACATCAGAGATGAAGAAAAACACAGTAGCAGTTCTGTCTGATGCATACACAGACATAACATACAACATATATACACACATATGCACACACACAAAATATATATATATATATATATATACACACACACATACATACACTCAACAAAAATATAAACGCAACACTTTTGTTTTTGCTCCCATTTTTCATGAGCTGAACTCACTAGGTGTGAGTGTGAATGGTTGTGTATTTGTTGGCCCTGCAATGGATTGCAGAGTTAATCAGGGTGTACCCCTCCTTCGCAGGGGCCGAGTCGGCTGAGATAGGCTCCAGCCTCCTTGCAGCCCAAGTAGGAGATAGCAGTTTGGTAAATGAATGAATGAACAAATCAGAGATTTAAAGTAATATTCCTTAAATATTTTCTACCCACAAGATATTGACTGTGAGAGAGTCGCAAAACATAAAGATACTACATGGTACCAGCGTTGCTTAATCATATCAGTAACACCAACAACAGAATTAAATAAAAATAGCCCCGCAAAGCCTGACTGGATAAAGAGCTTTATGAAGATGAATGAATGGTCTTCAGTGCGATCTGCGTAGATCTTCAGGTGAACTGGAAGAAGAGAAAACCATCAGAAAAGCTCACCACCAGTTTGTTGGAGATCTTGGAGATGACCGTGCCGAAGGTGAGGATGTAGAGACAGGGATGATGCTCAAACAACTGGCTGGAAGATTTTTTAAAGATGATGAAGGCCAGGGTAAGGATGAGGCCTATGTGCAGGCCAGGAGACAACACACTGGTGTCCTGTGGAGGAAAGACATGAGAACACTATAGAGAGCATCATTTAATCAGGAGAGGATTCCATAAGGGTGCCAAAAACTGATGGAGGGAAAACAGTGACTATAGAAAAAAATGTATTGCACAATTTAAATACTCATTTCTGATTGGTCTATTGTGGCAGATATAACACTTTCTATGGTCTGTATCATTGGTGTAAGAAATAAAACCCATTAACAGGGTTTCCACAGGTATCAGACTTAAATTAAATTTAAATTCCTGTTTAATACCATGTTGATCATTGATGATGCGGTACACGACCCACGACTAACCACGGATAAATATTATATACACATCTCTTTCTTTTTTATTCTTTTCTAAGTCCAGGCGAGGCACCCTCTCTCTTCCTCCTCTCCTCTGGTCCTGTCTGAGGCTATAGAAGACAGAAGTTCTTCTGTAAGAGACACTTTGAGAACCCGCCCATAAGCTCTAACATGGTCACCAACTTGTCTCTGGGCCTCAGCAGGTGGTTCTTTTATTTCGCAGGTTTTCACTTCCCTGTTCATGGAGAATCTTCTCTCTACTGTAGCGTTGCTAACTGCAAAGTGTTAGACACTATGAGATCCGATCATCTCTGATTTCAGTCACATAAACAAACACCAGGACGTGAACACCAATGTCGTATATCTTTAAGTCCACTCTGTACCTGAACTACTTTCTCTACACAACATTTAACTTAAGTTAACTTAGTTCAAGTTTATTTAACTGAATTTAACTTCATTTAATTGATATAACTTTACTTCATTTCATTTAGCTTCATTTAACTTTACAGAATTTCATTACATTTATCGACTTTCATTTAACTTAACTTTATTCATCTTCATTTGAATGCATCTGACTTGATTTAAATTTGATGAAATTCATTTAATTTCATTTAAGCATACTTCACTTCATTTAACTCCATTTAACTTTGTTTAGCTTTGTTTAACTTAAATAATGTCTATGCTTTAACTTCATTTAACTTTATTCACTTTCATTTGATTTTATTTGACTTAATTTAAATTTAATTAACTTTAATTGACTGCGTTTAACTTTATTTAACTTAATTTAATTTTATATAACTTTATATAATTTTACTTCATTTTGTTGACCTGCATTTAACCTTATTTAGCTCCAGTTAATGTTATTTAACTGCATTTAACTTCAGTCAACTTTAATGACCTCCATTTATGGTATGTTAGTTTGGTCTTTGTGTTTTAACGGCAATTGCGGAGTGTACAAGAACATCATCGCCAGTTTTTGGTCTGGAGTTCACTGCTTTGGCTTACAGACTAATTCATGGATGACATGTATTTTTAGAAACAAAATGCTGTTTGGTTGTGTGTGTTTAACTTTATTTAACTTAATTTAAATTTTATTAATTTCAGTTAGCTTCATTTGACTTTATTTAACTTCATTTAACTTCATTTAACTTTATTCACATTCATTTAATTTATTTACTTTTATTTAACTGTAATTAATTTCATTTAACTCCATGTAACTTTATTTACCTTTATTTAACTTTGTTTAGAATTTTTAACTTAATTTATGTCTATGCTTTAACTTCATTTAACTTCAGCTAGCTTTATTTACCTAAGATGACCTTAATTTAACTTTATTTAACTCAATTTGACTTTAGTTAATTTTATTTGCTGTTTTACTTCATTTACCTTCATTTAATTTTACCGAACTTGATTAAATTGATCTACTTTCAGTTAACTTCATTTTACTTTATTCACCTTCATTTGAATGCATCTGACTTGATTTAGATTTAATTAATTTCATTTAACTTTATTTAAGTATACTTTACTTCATTTAACTTCATTTAGCTTTATTTAACTTAAATAATGTCTATGCTTTAACTTCATTTAACTTTATTTACCTTTATTCCCTTTCATTTGACTTTATTTGGCTTAATTTATATTTAATTAATTTAACTTTGATTAATTTTAATTAACGGCATTTAACTTTGTATAGCGTTATTTAACTTTTTTTATGTCTATGTTTAACTTTATATAACTTTATTCACATTCATTTAATTTTCTTTACCTTTATTTAAATGTAATTAATTTTATTTATCTCCATTTAAATTTATTTACCTTAATTTAACTTCATCCTTAACTTTGTTTAGCTTTATTTAACTTAATTTATCTCTGTTTAACTTCAGTTAACTTCATTTAACTAAGACTAACTTAATTTAATATAATTAAAAAGCTCTCAATTTACCAATCGATTTACATTCCTACTCTCACCTATGGTTTCAGGCATGTCCAACCGAGAAGAGACCCCGGGGTCAACCCAGAACATGCAGGAGGGATGTCTCTCGGCTGGTCTGGGAACGTCTCGGTGTCCCCCCGGAAGAGCTGGAGGAAGTGGTTGGGGAGAGGGACGTCTGGACCTCACTGCTTAGGCTGCTGCCCCTGCAACCCGACCCTGGTCGACCTGACTGACCTTGATTTGAATTTATTTAACTTCATTTAATTATACTTAACTTCATTAACTTTATTTACTTCATTTACCGTCATTAAACTTCATTAAACTTTATTCACCTTTATCTGACTTCATTTAAATTTAATTAATTTAACTTAATTTAACTTTGTTTAGCTTTATTAAACTTATGTCTATGCTTTAACTTCATTCAACTTCAATTGACTCTATTTAACTTTATTTAACTTTTGGAACTCTATTCACCTTCATTTAACTTTATTTACATTTATTTAACTTCATTAAACTCAATTTAATCATAGACATAAACACAAGACAGGAGCTTCTCGGGATATCGCGTGTATTCGGAACATGCCAAAGTTGCTGCCATCTTAGAAGACTGGTAAATTTAATTTAACTTTATGTAACTTAATTTAACTTCACTTAACTTTATGTAACTTCATTTAACTTTAGCATCATTCAGTGTCATTGAACTTATTTTTTATTGACCTTCATTTGGAGGAGGAAGACCCTGGGGCTCACGTGAGAAACTGCGTTTTTTTTAATTGTAAAGTTATATTGTTGGAAACATTTTTCCCTTTTTTTATGATTCTATAATTTATTTGATAATTGATTATAAAGTATTTGTAATGTTATTATTGTTGTTATTATTATCATTATTATTATTATTGTTGTTGTTATTATTATCATTATTATTATCATTATTATTATTGTTGTTGTTATTATTAACATTATTATTATTATTATTATTATTGTTGTTGTTATTATTATCATCATCATCATTATTATTATTGTTGTTGTTGTTGATGACGTTATTTTCAGGCATGAACTCAGTGATTTTAACTCAGTGATCATGAAGAGTTCCTCTGACATGACGCAGCATCACTTACTGCCACGGTGGAGCCGTTTTTGCCCACGCCGCCACTCAGGATGACCAGGAAGTAGTTGTAGGTTGACAACAGAAATCCCCCGATGATTCCCAGGATTGGAAACACTTGCAATTTAATGGCAATCACCGGCAACTGGTACAACATACAAATAAACAAATCCCATCCGTCACTGAAATGATGATTTAATTACACCATCTTACACGTTTCTCTTATCGTCCTGAAGCCGTGAAAAATCAGGACTACAGCCTTTTCTATGTAACAATATTTACCTTTGTGTGTTTGTGAATTCTCCGAGGGAGGCACAGAACAGAAGTGAGAGAGAAGTTTTATGTAACTGATAATATAATGGTACATGAGTTTGGAGGTGAGATCTAAATGTCCTCTAATTCCAGTCCAGCTCTTCATAATGCCAAGTGTCTGTGTGTTTGTGCGTGTGTGTGTGTGTGTGCTTGTGAGTGAGAGAGAGTGTGTGCTAACAGGAATATATATAGCTTAGCATCGTGATGTGGGTATGAAGTGGCATCATACCGTAGTCTCCCAGAGGCTCACTCCTCCAAAGGCGGACATCAGGTACATGATTATAATGGCCACCTGGACTTCAGTCACGTCAACACTGAGTGAAATCAGAAATACAATCAGGGTTTTGCTATAATTATAAAACCGTCATATTTTCTGATGATGTTCCTGCCCTAAACGCACTTTTGCTTTGGCATTTGTACTCACATGCCAAATCGTAGTGTCCCAGACACGTAGGTCTGCCAGTGTGCGCAGAAGAACATGAACATGCCCACAAAGCCACAGAAAAACATCCAGTTAGGGTAACCGCCAATGCCAGCACATATACATGTTCCCACAGCCACAAAAACTGTAGAGAGGTCAACAAGACAAGAGGTCAGGGGTGATGCATGAACAGCAATATTTGACTTTTTTTATTTCACATAAAACACACACATCATTTTCGTGCTTAAGAGGATGATTATTTTTTCTTCTTCCATGAAGGGTCGATGTGTACAGGTTGAGTCAATGGGGCTTAGTTGTTTTTCCAGCCCGTATGTTTGTGCGTATGCCCGAGTGTATAACCTGCAGACAGTAAACCCGGGTTTTGGTCATGCTATAAACAGATGGGTTTAGAGTCTTTTTTTCTCCTTTAATTTAGTTGGAGCCAATTCCCTCCTGTCAAGTATTGACTCCCATGAAGACAGTGACTCATAATTGCAAAGAATAAATGTCTAAGAGTGCATGAAAGTAGCTGCCATTACCCAGAAACAACCCTTGAATCATTCAAAAGCTCCAAGGCCATTTTCCATCACACATGACCACAACCAACCAGGGAGGGACGTTAGCAAACACATGCCCACTTCGTGATGCACGATGTGCCACCTGCATCTTTTTGACCTGCTGTGTATGTCCACTCAGGGCGACCTAACACTCTCTGAGAAAAAGCTCTATTCGCCCCTTTATAAGAATGAGCTCACAGATGCTCATGAATGGCTGTAAGTGACATGGAGGCCAGCGTATGCCATCCCTTTTTCGCTCCTATGAACCACTGGCCACGGGTGGCTGCAGCATCAATCTGGATTCGAACCTGCGATCTCCAGGTTGATAGTCACACACCTTGTCAAAGAACCACTCAGAAACTAGAGTCATTTTCAGCCAATAAGAGCACATTCTATCTCCACTCATGATTCGGGGGCTGCTTCTGTCTAATGTCAGCTACTTTCAAAAATTAATTATTATATTTATAATTATAATTTATGTATATTAATTAAATGTATTTTTTTTGTGTGTTTTTTAAGAGGAAACCCAGTGTGGAGGGCGCCAAAGTTCTTATCAGTAACGCAGAGCCTTAATCCACTGAACCATCACATTACTTGATATCAGACCCAGTGAGGGATACATGTCATCAGTTCTTACACACAGCGATTCATAAAAGATCTGTAAAGAAGTCATGTACAATCGCTCTCTCTTCTCCTTTTTTAAAGAACACTGGGGTTTTAAAAGAGTCGAGATTCTTTGATGACGATTAAAAGAGAGATACCTGTAGAGACTGCATCACAGCCATGATCAAAGAGTTCTCCCAGAGCCGAGCTGCTGTTGGTCCGCCGTGCTTGTTTCCCATCAATAGCATCTAGTGACTGGTAGATAAAGAGACCTAAAGCGCTAAGAAAAAAAGCCCATGATGGAGCCTAGAGAGAAAGAGAGAGAGACTGAGAAATTCAAGCATCTGTGAAAAAGGATGGTATTTTTAATTCACAGTTTAATTTGTTTTATTTTAATCTAAACAGAAGGACGTGTGGAACTAAAACAAGAAACAGAAGTCATTCCAAACTTCTGAATAAGAAAATATCGACATGGCCGCTTTTGCATCAGCACGAAACATGGCTGCACTTCTTACCGGTTCGACCTCGGAACTCAGAAACGGGAACTCGGGGTTAAGTCAGTTTAAACCCCTGCATTTAAACAGGAATCAATAAACTCCTACATGCTCATCTGTTGTTACTGCCAAGTGAGAATAGACGAACGATGTATATTTTCCTCCACAGAACACGGATTATGTTACTGAACTGTTACGTGAGTCTTACAGATTTAACGTGAACACATCTGTATGTGAAGCTAACACTTGTGTATGTAGTATAACATTGAAAGATTAGAAGAGCTGCTGTGTTTAATCTCCACGCTGAGAGCGGACATTCAGATTAATGTCACCTGAGGGTTAAGAAGGCCAACATGAAATCACAAGTAGGAATTCCCAGTTGGAGGGAAGTATTTTTCCCACTTGATATCCATGTCATCACAGAGGTGCAGCACAGTGTGGCTTAATGTTTTTTTCTTTATGTACCTTACGTACATCTTCTTTTTTCTTTGTTATTTAAAAAGATTTTATTTGCAATGTACAAGTTACACAACTAATAGTTTGTGGACTCCGACCCACAACGCTCAAATGTGCTTGTTAAAAATCCCATTCCAGATATTCAAACAAGAACAGAACATCTCCAAGCTGGAACCATGGCTAGTCACGTGATGTGATGTAACGTGATGTGACGTGAGGTGATATGACGTGATGTGTGGTGATGTAACATGATGTGATGTGAGGTGATGTGAGGTTATGTAACGTGATGTAAGGTGAAGTAGTGTGATATAACGTGATGTGATGTGAGGTGATGTAATGCGATAAGAGGTGATGTAATGTGAGGTGATGGAAAGTGATGTGAGGTGATGTAACATTGTGTCACATGATGTAATGTGATGTGATGTGACCTGATGTAATGTGATGTGAGGTGATGTGACCAGATGTAAGGAGATGTGATGTGAGGTGATGTCAGGCAGGGTTCAGATCAATTACAATTACAGACTCAGTTACGAGGTATCAATTACATTACAATTACAATTAAATTATAATTACTGTTTTTCTGTAATTTTCAATTACAAATAAATTTCCAATCAAAAAAATTATTATGTAATAAATTATGTAATTGACGTGATTATGTGATATGAGGTGATGTAACGTGATGTGAGGTGATGTAACGTGATGGGAGAAGATGTTAGGTGATGTAATGTGATATGAGGTGATGTGATGTGATGTAATGTGAGGTGATATGAGGTGATGTAACGTGATGTAATGTGAGGTGATGTAACGTGATGGGAGCAGATGTTAGGTGATGTAATGTGATATGAGGTGATGTGATGTGAGGTGATGTAATGTGAGGTGATATGAGGTGATGTAACGTGATGTGAGGTGATGTAACGTGATGGGAGCAGATGTTAGGTGATGTAATGTGATATGAGGTGATGTGAGGTGATGTAACGTGATGTAATGTGAGGTGACGTGATGTAACGTGATGTGAGGTGATGTAACATGATGTGAGATGATGTGAGGTTATGTGATATGATGTGAGGTGATGTAATGTGATATGAGGTAATGCTAGGTGATGTAATGTGATGTGGTGTGACGTGAGGTGATACAACGTGATGTGAGGTGATGTAACGTAATGTGCGGTGATGTAACGTGATGCGAGGTGATGTGAGGTGATATAATGTGAGGTGATGTGAGGTAACATAATGTGATGTGAGGTGATGTCACGTGAGGCGATGTAACGTGATGTGAGGTGATGTAACGTGATGCAAGGTGATGTGAGGTGATATAATTTGATGTGAGGTGATGTCATGTGAGGCGATGTAACGTGATGTGAGGCGATGTAACGTGATGTGAGGCGATGTAACGTGATGTGAGGTGATTTGATATAATGTAATGTGAGTTGATGTCACGTGAGGCGATGTAACGTGATGCGAGGTGATGTGAGGGGATGTAACGTGATGTGAGGTGAGATAACGTGATGCGAGGTGATGTCAGCTGATGTAACATGATGCGAGGTGATATGAGGTGATGTAACGTGATGCGAGGTGATGTAACGTGATGCGAGGTGATGTAACGTGATGCGAGGTGATGTGAGGGGATGTAAAGTGATTTGAGGTGATGTAACGTGATGCGAGGTGATGTGAGGGGATGTAACGTGATGTGAGGTGATGTAACGTGATGCAAGGTGATGTGAGGTGATATAATGTGATGTGAGGTGATGTCACGTGAGGCGATGTAACGTGATGTGAGGCGATGTAACGTGATGTGAGGTGATTTGATATAATGTGATGTGAGTTGATGTCACGTGAGGCGATGTAACGTGATGTGAGGTGAGGTAACGTGATGCGAGGTGATGTCAACTGATATAACATGATGCGAGGTGATATGAGGTGATGTAACGTGATGCGAGGTGATGTGAGGTGATGTGAGGGGATGTAAAGTGATATGAGGTGATGTAACGTGATGCGAGGTGATGTGAGGGGATGTAAAGTGATGTGAGGTGATGTAACGTGATGTGAGGTGATGTAACGTAATGTGAGGTGGTGTAACGTGATGTGACGTGATGTACAATATTAGTTACTTTGTTGGATAATTATTAAAATCAGAACTAGAAGCGCTCGCAGAGCGCAAACCACCGCCAATGCAGCTCATTTCCCTCCTTTTTTTCTCAACAAGCCTAAATGTATTTCATATATTTTATATTTCACTCCTGGATTTTGACTAAAGTTTGGTTTGAAATAAATCTTATGTAGATGATATTCTGTTCTTTTTTTTTTGTAAGCATTGTAGTTTTGGTGTATAGAATATGAAGTAACAGCAAAACTGTAAAAATTGCCCCTACACTATGATGATAAAGAATCCTTTCACTAGAATCTGTCCATGGTACACAGATGCCCCTGTCATAAGCTAAAGTACGAAAAGGGCAATTATCATTCAAAAATGATTATGTGGTATATTTTATGGATGGTTAAATATTTCCACTGTATAAAATTAAAATAAAACCAACAATCCTTTAAAAAGAGATTTGATCAAACACAATTATTTTTCAAGTTCTACTCCATGCAAATCCCTCTCAGGGATTTCATTAAGATTAAGAGTAGACAGAGGAATATGTGAAGTAGGGGTCGGAAAGGAAAAGTGCCGCAGGTGCTCTATTTAGGCGGGGGTATGGGGGCTGTCCAGGGGCAAAGCCTTGGTGGGGTGCAAGTGGCAGCCCCCTTGATGCTGAAGCATACATCATGACATAAAATGCATTTCTGGGCATCATAGCGAACCTTAAGTCTCATTTATTATTCCATAATATTACGCATTACATTTCTCTTACTGCAGCACAATTTTATTTAAAGTAAGATCTTGTGTAAAGATTATATATAAGAAACCATACAAATATAATAAAACTATAAAACATAATTTATGTCAGGTCCGTGGTTAGACTTAGACTTATTGTCATTCAGATATACAGGTGTATACAGAACGAAATGTCGTTGCATTTACTCGCTACAGTATAAGAAATGAAAAAATGACATGAAAATATGAATTATAGACAGTATTATATATGTATATA
>JBCNYH010000007.1:4387265-4398082 GCA_039654325.1 Tandanus tandanus
CACACACACACACACACACACACACACACACACACACACACACACACACACACACACACACACACACAACCATTCAAACACCAGTTAAGGAAATCCGAAATCTGGGTCATGTGACAGTATTTCCTCTTACTATTACCTCATTAAATAATTCAAGGAAATATTAAGTTGAAAGGTCATTGAGGTCAAAGGGAATATTTTCATCTGTCATTCTATCCATCCTGCCAAATTATTTAAAATATCTTGCTGACAGCAGCATCTGAAATTTCATCAGCTGATCAGTATTCTGTCCTTGATCTCAAGGACAAAATCTCTCGAAGTGTGTTATGGCATTGAAATCATGGACAGGATGGTGTCACTCCAGCTGCTGCTCTAACTGCCATAACATCAGTACGGGTTCGGCTGGCCAGCAAAGACCAGCACTGTGGTGACTGGCACTGAGAGGACATTATAAAGTGGACATGCTCATTGTCTCAGAACAACAGTGACAAGGTCACAATGAGTGGTGTGAATAATAACAATAATAATAATAATAATAATAATAATAACAATAATAATATTAATAACAACAACAATAATGAAATAATAATAATAATAATAACAATAATAATGAAAGTAATAATAATAATAATAATAATAATAATAATAATAACAACAACAACAATAAGAAGAAATAGAATAAGAATAAAAAATATTAAAATAATAATAATTATTATAATAATATACAATAATATATTAAGTCCTGGGCTTTAATAAAGTAAGAGCATCCTCATAGATTCAAAATCCAGAAGTGAAACAAACTATTGAACATAAAGTAATCTCTGTTTTCTATAATCATCTCAACAAAAATGATCTGGATTTCACCAATGTACACCGCACACTTTCATTACTCACCTTCAGGCTTACCATCATCTGTAAAACCAAACAAACAAAAAACATCCTTAATTTTAATGCCACATGTCCATCATCTCAGCATAATTTACCACATTAGTAGCTTTAATGGTATTGGTGATAATATGGACTGAGATTCACAAAACCATCGCAGCACATGGATGGATCATTACCTCTGCCTCTTGGTAGGGGGTTGTGCATTCATCAGCATCTGTTTGTTTGTTTGTCTGTTAGTACGATTACACAAAAACTACTGAATCAGTTTTCACCAAACATGGTGAAGGGATGGGGCTGGGACTGGCCCATAACACATAACATTTTGAAACAGATCCGGATTAGGATCCAAATCCTAGAATTTATTAAAGGCTTTTTAACATTGCCAAATTGTTTATCTGACACCCACTAGGGGCATCTCATTTAACATTTAAATTTCCACCTTATCGTGTTGGAGGGGTTTGCATGTCCTTGCATGGCCCCTGGTAAGGTCGCCCAAGGCAAATAGGTCCTAGGTGAAGGCCCAGACTAAGAGCGGTTCTAAAGACTCCTACGGAAAAAAAACCAAGAATCCAGTTTCCCTTGCCCGGGTTACTGGGGTCCCCTCTGGAGCCAGGTCTGGGGGATGGGCTCAAAGCAAGCACCTGGTGATGGAGCCCGTCTGGGAACAGCCCAAAGAGGAGACATAGGTTCGCCCTCCCATGGACCCACCACCTGTGGGAGGGGCTATAGGGATCAGGTGCATTGTGAGCTGGGTGGCAGCCAGAGACATGGGTTCTGTCGGACCGATCCTCGGCTATTGACTCTCGCTCTTGGGACATGGAATGTCATCTCTCTGGCAGGGAAGGAGCCTGAGCTAGTGTGCAAGGTTGAGAGATACTGACTAGATATAGTCAGACCCACCTCGACACATAGCTTGGGCTCTGGAACCACCTGTCTCTAGAAGGGCTAGACCCTATTTCATTCTGGAGTTGCTCATGGGGAGAGGAAGTGGGCTGGGGTAGGCATTCTTGTCCCCCCCACCACCGTCTTCATGCCAACATGTTGGGGTTCTACTGGTTGAAGAAAGGGTAGCCTCTCTCTGCCTTCGGGTGGGGGGATGGGTCCTGACTGTTGTTTGTGCTTATGCACCAAATGACGGTTCAGAGTACCCACCCTTTCTGAACCTGAATGGTGTTTCGTTGTTGGACTTCTGTGCTCATCACAGTTTGTCCATAACAAAGAATATATACATAAGGGTGTCCATAAGTACACGTGGCACCAGGACACCCAAGGCCGCAGTTTGATGATTGACTTTGTAGTCCTGTCATCGGACCTGCAGTTCAATGTTCTGAACACTCAAGTGAAGAGAGGATCTGAGCTGTCAACCATCACCACCTGGTGGTGAGCTGGCTCTGATGGCAGGGGAGGTCACCCTTCAGACTTGGGAGACCCAAGGGTGTAGTTAGGGTCTCCTGGGAACGTTTGGCAGAGTCTCCTGTCAGAAGGGCCTTCAACTCTCACCTCCGGCAGAACCCGGTGGTAGACAGCTGAAGAAGGAGGCCTATTGAATCTTTTTGGCCTGTGGGACTCCCAGAGCAGCAGACAGGTACCGGCAGGCCAAATGAGCAGCAGCCCGGGCTGTCGTTGATGCAAAATCTTGGGCATGGGAGGAGTTCAGTGAGGGCCTGGAAAGCAACTATCAGTTGGCCTCAAAAAGGTTCTGGACTACCATCCTATGCCTCAGGAGAGGGAAGCAGTACTCCACAAACACTGTTTACAGTGGAAGTGGGGAGCTGCTCACCTCAAATCAACTGAGGATGTTGTCCCCGCCCTGAATACTTCAGGGCTCTGGATGGTGAAGGACTGTCTTAGTTGACACGTCTCTGCAACATCACATCATCATCAACTCTGGATTGGCAAACCGAGGTGGTAGTTCCCCTTTTTAAAAAAGGGGACCGGAGGGTGTGTTCCAACTATCGTGGAATCACTCTCCTCAGCCTACAAGGGAAAGTCTATGCAGGTGTACTGGACAGGAGGATCCGATAGATAGTCAAGCCTCGGATTGAGGAGGAACAGTGTGGGTTTTGGCCGCAGCACTCTCACCAGCTCTACACACTCTACAGGATCCTGGAGGGGGCATAGGATTTTGCTCTGCTTTTTGCAGATGATGACATCCTTTTGGCTTCATCAAGCTGGCACCTCCATCCATTCCCTCCAGCTCTTCCGGGGGGACACTGAGGTGTTCCCAAGCCAGCCGAGAGGATGGATCCCTGCCATCATGTAAGGGAAGCTCATTTCAGCTGCTTGTATCTGCAATTTTGTTCTTTTGGTCACTACCCAGAGCTTGTGACCATAGGTGAGGGTTGGAACATAGACCCACAGGTAATTTGAGAGCTTTGCCTTTCGGCTCAGCTCCTTCTTCACCATGAGAGACCGGTACAAGCTCGGCTTTACAGCAGAGGCTGCACTGATCCGCCTGTTGATCTCCTGCTCCATGCTTCAATCACTCGTGAACAAGACCCCGATATACTTGAACTCCTCCACTTCGGGCAGGACCTCATTCCAGACCCGGAGGGTGCATTCCACCCTTTTTCAGCTGAGAACCATGGCTTCGTACTTGGAGGTACTAATTCTCATCCTGGCTGCTTCGCACTCAGCTGCGATTTGCTCCAACGAGAGCTGAACGTCCCAGCTTGATGAAGCCAAAAGGACAACATTATCCACAAAAAGCAGAGAGGAGATACAATGAACACTTCAATGCATCGGCTGCACCTAGAAATTCTGTCCATAAAAATTATGAACAGAACCGGGGACAAAGGACAGCCTCGGTGGACTCCAACCCTCACTGGAAACAAATTCAACATGTTGTTACCAATGGCCAATAGCAACGGGTCAGGTACACCAAACTCCCAAAGCACACCCCACAAGATTGCCTGAGGGACACAGTCAAAAGTCTTCTCTAAATCCACAAAGCACATGTGGACAGATTTGGCAAAGTCCCATGCCACCTCCAGGACCCTGTAGAGTGTGTAGAGCTGGCCAAGAGTGCTGCAGCCGGGACGAAAACCACATTGTTCCTCCTGAATCCGAGGTTTGACTATCAGTCGAATCCTCCTCTCCAGTAACCCTGCATAGACTTTTCACGATGGTTTGAACACACCCTCCTGTCCCCGTTTTTAACTACCACCCCGGTCTGCCAATCCAGAGATATGGCCTCCGATGATGACACAATGTTGCAGAGATGTGTCAACTAAGACAGTCTTACAACGTCCAGAACCCTGAGGTATTCAGGGCAGATCTTGTCCACTCCCGGAGCCCGGCCACCAAGGAGCTATTTTACTACCTCATCGACCTCAGCTGCAGCGATGGGTCTTCCTCCTCCATGGAGGGCATGTTGGTGTGATTTGGGAGGTCCTCAAAGTATTCCTTACACCTCCTGACAACAACCTCAATTGAGTTGAGGTAAGCAGCTCCCCACTTCCACTGTAAACAGTGTTTGTGGAGTACTGCTTTCCCCTCCTTAGGTGTTGGATGGTGGTCCAGAGCCTATTTGAGGCCAACCGATAATCGCTTTCCAGATCCTCAACAAATACCTCCCACACCCAAGATTTTGCATCGGCGACAGCCCAGGCTGCGGCACATTTGGCCTGTCGGTACCTGTCTGCTGCCTTGGGAGTCCCACAGGCCAAAAAGACCCGATAGGCCTTCTTCTTTATCTGGATGGCCCCCCTCACTGCAGGTGTCCATCACCGGCTTCTTTATCTGGAAGGCCCCCCTCACTGCAGGTGTCCATCACCGGCTTCTCTATCTGGATGGCCCCCCTCACTGCAGGTGTCCATCACCGGGTTCGGGGGTTGCTGCTACGAGAGGCACCGATGACCTTCCGGCCACAGCTATGGACTGCTGCCTCAATAATGGAGGCACAGAACATGGCCCATTCGGATTCAATAACCCCCATCTCCTTTGGGATGTGGTGGTAGCTCTGCCGGACTTCTGGTGGAAGTTGAAGGCTCTTCTGACAGGTGACTCTGTCAAATGTTCCCAGGAGACCGTAAGTACACCCTTGGATCTCCTAGGTCTGGAGGGCAGCCTCCCCTGCCATCGAAGTCAACTCACCACCGTTGACGGTTGACAGCTCAGAGATGGTTAACTCTTCACCCGAGTGTCCAGAAGATAGCAAGGCCAATGACACAACTACAAAGTCAATCATCGAACTGCGGCCTTGGGTATCCTGATGCCAAGTGTACTTCTGGACACCCTTATGTTCAAACATGGTGATTGTGATGGACAAACCGTGACAGAAGTTCAACTACAAAACACTATTCAGGTTCAAATCGGAGAGGCCGTATGTACCAATCACACCCTTCCAGGTCACACTGTCGTTGCCCACATGGGCATTGAAATCTCCCAGGACAACAAGGGAGTACCCAGAGGGAGTGCTATTTAGCACACCCCTAGAGACTCCAAAAAGAATGGGTACTCTGAACTGTTGTGCATAAGCACAAACAGCAGTCAGGACCTGTCCCCCACCTGAAGTCGGAGGGAGGCTACCCCTCAACTCGGGGAGAACCCAACACAGGGGGAAACAAGGATGCCAACACCAGCTCACCACCTCTCCCCATGAGCAACTCCAGAATGGAATAAGGTCCAGCCCCTCTCGAAATGGGTGGTTCCCGACCCCAAGCTATATATGTCAAAGTGAGTCAGACTATATCTAGTCGGTATCTCTCCACCTTTCTCCCCAGCACAGCCTCCTTCCTCACCAGAGAGGTGACATTCCATATCCCAAGAGCCAGAGTCAGTAGCCAAGGATTGGTCCAACAGAACCCATGCCTTCAGCTGCCACCCAACTCACAACACACTTGAACCCTATAGCCCTCTCCCACAGGTGGTGGGCCCATGGGAGAGTGAACCAATGCACCACCATCATACAGGTCTATCTTCTGCACAGTCATCACTGTCTGGTTTGGATCAGCCACTAAACTGGACAGGATTAGACTGCAACAGACAATCAGGTCTGCAGAGAGCATCATTGGGTCCGATCTGAACTCCATCCAAGACCTGTACTGGTCCAGGGTCAGAAAAAGGGCAGGTAGCATATCTGCAGACCCTCATAAACTCTTTGAACTCCTCCCCTCTGCTAAGCATTACAAAGCACTGTATGCCAAGAGTGTCAGGCACAGAGACAATTTCTTCCCCTAGTCTGTTCCTCTGTTGAGCTGTAAAAAGTCACAGTGTCAGGAAAGTACTATGAAACTAACTCACTGTACACATGTTTTTATCCACTACACTACCTTATGAACACATGATACTGGTCTGCATTCAGTGTCAATGATAAATTTTGCATTATACTTTTTATACGGTATTGTCACTTTGCATTTTGCTGTTTTGCACATATTTCCTTACAGTCTATTTCCTTACATATATTTATTTGTATTTGCTTAAATTCTTGTAAAAAGCCACATAAATGCTTCTCTGATCAGTGAGTGATATAAACCAAAGTTAAATTCCTTGTTTGTGTCCACAAATAAAGCTGATTCTAATTTAATACCTCATTTAACACCATCTCATTTGATACCGTCTCATTTGACACTGCCTTATTTAACACCGTCTCATTTAACAACATTAAAGAGAAGAGATGAGAAGGGAAAAGAAAAAAAGAGAAAACAAAAGAAGATAAAATGAGAAATGAGATGAAAAGAGAAGAACGGAGAAGAGAAGAAAAGAGAAAAAAAGATATGAGGTGAAAAGTGGAGAGAACAGAAGAGAAGAGATAGCAAGCAACGAGTAGAGATGACATGAGAAGAAATAAGAAGAGAACAGAAGAGATTAAAAAACGAGAAGAAAACAGAAGAAAAGAGAAGAAAGAAATTGTGAAGAGAAAAGTAGTAAAACAACAACAAACCCTACCCATCCCCAATAACCAAGCCCGCAGAGATGGTGGCAAGGAAAAAAAGAAGAGAACAGAAGAGAAGAGATGAAAAGAGAAGAGAAGAAAAGAGATGAGGAAAAAAATAGAGAGGAAAAGAAAAGATATGAGAAGAGAAAAGGAGAGAAGAGAAGAAAAAAGAAGAGAAGAGATGAGATAAGAACAAAAGAGAAGACAAGAGAGGAGAAGAGAAAAAAAATTATATGGGAACAGATAAGAAAAGTAGAGAAAAGAGCAGATGAGATGAGTTGAAAAAGATGAGAAGAGAACAGAGAAAAAAAGAGAAAAGAAAATAAGAGGATTTTAAGAGATGAGAAATGAGAAAAGGTGAAAAGAGATGGGATGAGAAGAGAGATGAGAAGAGATGAGAAAAGAAGAGATGAATTGAGAAGAGATAAAATGAGAAGAGATGAGAAAAGAGAAGAAAGATGAAAAGTAAAGAGAGACAAGAAGTGAAGAAAGATTAGATGAAAAGAGAATAGATGAGAAGAGATGAAATGAGAAGACAGGAGATGAAAAGAGATGAGAGACGGGATGAGAAGAGAAATGAGAAGAGATGGGATGAGAAGAGAGATGAGAGGAGAGAAGAGATAAGATGAGAAGTAAAGAGAGAGGATGAGAAGAAATGAGATGAGAAGAGAAGAGATGAGAAGAGATGAAATGAGAAGAGAGATGAAAAGAGATGAGAGATGGAATGAGATGAGAAGAGATGGAATGAGAAGAGTAGAGAGATGACAAGAGATGGTATCAGAAGAGAAGAGAGAAGATAAGAGAGATGAGATGAGATAAGAGGAGATGAACTGAGAAGAGATGAAATGAGAAGAGATGAGAAAAGAGAAGAGAGATGAGATGAGAAATGAAGAGATGAAAAGAGATGAGAGATGGGATGAGAAGTGTAGAGAGATGAGAAGAGATGGGATCAGAAGAGGAGAGAGATGAGAAGAGATGGGATGACAAGAGTAGAGAGATGAGAAGAGATGGGATGAGAAGAGAGATGAGAAGAGATGGGAAGAGATGAGAGATGAGAAGAGAAGAGATGGGATGAGAAGAGATATGAAAAGAGAAGAGAAAAGAGATGAAATGAGAAGAGATGGGATGAGAAGAGAGATGAGAAGAGACGAGAAAAGAAAAGAGATGAGAAGAGAAGAGAGATACATTTAGTTACTTTTTTTATGTTTACAGACATTTTTTATTTAATTAACCTATTAAAGATTCAGTGAAAGAAAATAGAGGAGGTTTCTGTGTTTGCATGTTCTTCCTGTTCTGTGTGAGTTTCCTCTGGGTACTCTAGTTTCCTCCCACAGTCTAAAGACATTTACATTTACAGAATTTGGCAGATGCTCTTTTTTTTCCAGAGGGACTTACATGCACATTAACTGGTCAGTTGGTTCAATTGGCTCCTCAAATTGCCCTTAGATGTGAATGTGAGTATGAATGGTGCTTGTCCTACTCAACAGGCTCTGCAGAAGGCTTGTAACGCACTCGGGTAAAAACATGCACAGCAGCAGAAACCGAAATGAACCGAATAAGCATGTTTTCATATCACTGGAGTTCATCGATAATCTATTCTGATGGATATAAACAGATTTAAAATTCAGGATCGAATAGTGAGCGAGTGGCTCAGGTAACATGAGGAATCATTTTCACACATATACTGGCACCCCAGAGTCCTGACCTTAACCCTACTGGAAGTGTTTGTGTAGAGAAGACTTTATGGAGTAGCTTGATTTTTTCGTCATCAATTCAAGTTGTTGATGAAAAATGAACCCAACTCTGAATGGAGATAAATGTTGTGATGTTGTTTAAGTTTACTGAAACAATACCATGGAGATGAAGCATTGGAATCAAGAGTAAAGGCAAAACAACAAAATATCGGAGTGCGCGACATTCTTTTTGGTCGTTCAGTGTAGAAAACTACAGCAAAAGAGAAGTTTGTTTGACGTGTAATAAATACTGAGTGTAGAGTTTGTAGAGTGGTGGTGGACTGAGAGTCGTGGTGTGTAATCAGTATGATGGCAAACATGAATGAGTTTGTGATGGATGTTGAATGTTGTAGTCTTAGGCGGGCATATTTGTAGGCCATGATTCCATTGTATTTTATAACTTTCTGCTGAGTTCTCGTTTCATCTCATCTCCAGTCAGAACCACTGGGGTTTCAGGTACTTGTTTATAGATTTGTGGAAATGTATGAAACTTATTGTTAATGGCAGTATTGATCTCAGAGCCACCTTTATGATTATTCCCTCCTTCCTGAGTCTCCTGTGAATACTGGGAGGGTGAAAGGACATTGCAATGCCTGGAGGAATCATAGAGACCAACTGTTCCATTTCTGTCCCCTTGTTGACTCAAAGGTCTCGTGAAAACTGCTTCTGAGAATCAGCCAAAAGAGACACCTGTGCTTCGTTCCTCCTTTAGCCAGTGGATATTTTTGACTTTCCGCAGCTTTCCAGTGTCCTGCTTACTGTCCTTTCAGTCTATCATAGTACACTTTATCGTTTCATCTTCTGTGTTTCCAGATTTCCAAAAAAAGTAGCGGAAATCTAAATACAAACAAAAAGTAACCTTCCACTGATTAGATTAGAATTTTAGTTTTTATACGAAATAAAGCAGTTCAACTTTTCTTTAGTTAATCTTAAATGTCTGTGAGATGAAATGTGAAATGGAACATTTGTATGCCTGAAAATATTTACCCACATTGCACCATACTCATCTGCCACTCATATGCCCTGCTGTATAACCGTTTTGGAAGCCACAGTACAGCTTTGGATGGGATATGGCTCGCTGCCTGACTCCCTCTTGTCTCTTCACACAGGTATGTTCAGCTGTTCCTGCCCCTTGTTGTGTGGACAGACAGGCGCATACTGAAGGCACACCGAGCCAAACTGCCATCCCTGTCTCCCCACTTTTACATAAATCATCCAACACGGATCCCTTACTGAACAGCATTTTAATCCACATGTTGTTTTTATTCCATGACAAGTTCGTGACAGTGTGAGGATGATTGATGCTATATGAAGTCATGGATTTTTATAGAAAGCAACAAATATAAAAATAGAATTTCAAGATAATGAGGCAATGCAGAGTATAACTGCACAGCAGTGGTGGCTTAGTGGTTAAGGCGTTGGGTTACTGATCCGAAGGTCAGTGGTTCAATCCCTACTATCACCACTGTTGGGCCCTTGAGCAAGCTTAACCCTCAGTTGCGCAGTTGTATAAAGATGATAATTGTAAGTCGCTCTGGATAAGAGTGTCTGCCAAATGCTGTAAATGTAAATGTAAATATAACAGAGGAAACAAGAGTGCTCAGAGAGTACAAACCTCCACCAAACCCAGCAATCCCCAATAAGAACCAACATGTAAAAAAATCATCATATCACACAATGTTAAGGAATCCTTAAAATATATCCTGGATTCAGAATTTGATTCAGATCATCTTCAAAATCTAATGAAATCTTCCCTAGCTAAACTGGGAATGAACCGTCGTGTCAGGCAGGAACGCTGGAATGTCGTCTGTTTATGTTTATGCAATTCATGTCGTGATGAAATATGGTGAGAGATGACATGGATGATGCAGTCTTTGGCAGGGAAAAGAGCGAGAGTGATGGAAGGCTGTAAATAAAGGGAGGTGTAGACATGGGCTTTCCCTGACCCACAAGGTCTCAGAGATTCGACACTGCACACAATGAGAGCTGTTCATACACATGACTTTCATTAAACACCGCCGTCACTGCCATGTTTGACTATTTACATATAAATCGGTTTTTTTTGGGTCTCTAATGCACGTGATGCAGGCATGTAACCCGTCGTTCATGCTAGGAACACTGCAGGAGTCAAAGTTCAAATAAACTAGAGCTCAAGATTCCTAGCATGATACATTCATAGAGTAATTTAAGAGGAGTAAAAGATCTAAAAAGAGAGAGAGATTATATGTGTGTGTGTGTGGGGGGGGGGGGGGGGGGGGGGAGAAGAGAAAAGGCAGAAAAAAAGGGAAAAAGGAAGAAAAAGGAAAAAAAAAAAACCCCAG
>JBCNYH010000007.1:4406324-4417457 GCA_039654325.1 Tandanus tandanus
TCTATATATCTCTCTATATAGCTATACATATATATATATATATATATCTCTATATATATATATATATATATATATATATATATATATATATATACATACATACATGTCATGATCCGGATTATTGTACAGTTTAGACCTCTTTAGGGACATGTAAAATTGAACCTTCCTGTAACTGTAGACTGCATTAATACAGAATAGGATCACTCATTAAAATGAAATGAATCTAACATTAAAGAGTAAAGATTACTTTATTTAATTTAAACAACAGTACCAGAATAAGACAAAACAACAACGACAGGAAGCAGCCTTTTTACGATCTGTTGCTGGAGAGTACTTTACGTTAAATGTCAAAGCAGTGAGTCAGAAACTAGGGTGTGTTGGTGAATTTTCTTTAGCATGCTTTCATTTATATTTTATTGTTTTATTTTTATATTCTGTGCCATGACTTGTTATGAAACACCTCCAGCGGGGATAAAGTTTTCACATGAGATAGAACCGCGGCTTTAAAGCATCATACTGTTTACATTGTTACTAGGACAAACTAGAGAGACGGACAAAGCAATTTAAAAGTCATCGTGTTGGCGTGGCTCATTCCGTATCCTCTGCTGGCTCCTTAATGTAGTCAGAGTGGCTCCGCTGAACTGATACGTCAGTTTTTTTCTCACTTTGATGATTTCGCCTGAGCGGGTATAGTTTCTCAGGGCACGGGACATCTTCTGGTAGGTCATGGGCCTTCGGTTGCCCTTGCGCTGACCCCAGAGTGCAGCGACGTGCTCTTTATACGTGGAGGAGAAGCTGAAAACTCCCACCGATGCAGGAACCCAGGACAAGCAATGCGCCATCCCAGGGTCTTCCAGCATCTCGAACAAAAAGTGGAAGAGCCGTAGCTTTTTCCCTGAAACCATATAAACTGATTTGTATGTGGGGTGGAGGAGTTAAGGGTTTAATAGTATAGGCAAACCATTTCTCCTAAACGGAACAATGAATAGAGTCTTTGTGAAGAACTTATAAAGATAACGATCTCTTGCCACATTCACAGTCAGTCATGACACTGATGAGAGATAAGTGAGAATAGAGTTTGTGTGTGACAGTTATGGGCAGGAGAGCACACTGGCCACTCCTGAGCTATTGTTCCTGCAGGCGATGTTTAGCTCTGATCTTTCAAACCGCAAAAAGCAGAACTCACCTCTCCCTGCAGGTGTAGAACCGAGTGACGATTCAGCTCTTCCTTCAGCGTTTACGTGTTGAATTAAAGCATTTTCTTCATCGGCAGGAGTGTTTAAAGTTTCCTCCATGGACATGCTTTGGATTACCGATTCCCTTCTTCCATCTGAATTCAGTCCTGTTTGGGTTACCTCGGGTCCCGTAGCCTTCAGAGTGAAAAGAAATGCAATTGAAATGGTTTCAAAATTTTGTTCCCCTTTTGTTTGATTTAAGGTGAACATCTCTTACTTGGTGAGTTTTTGATGATGGAAGCAGTTGTAAAGAATCCATGTGGTGTGACAGGATGCCGAAGGCATCTCCAGTAATTTGCTGGTTCATATGCAAAGCAGCTGTCGGTGTAATACACCAGTGAAGAGCGGTGGAGCTTTGAGTTGATTTGCATCTGCTTTAAAAGATAAACTTTATAAAGTTTTGGTTTCTTTACTCACCGTTTTCCCATTGCATCTGAGTCTCTTGTCTGCAGTGTTCTTCGAGGAATTCAAGAATAACTTCCAGATCAGTCTGATAGGTCTGTGTCATATTCTGTTCAAATAATAAACAGTTTTAAACCTTTAAGGAAAAAAACAAATTATGACATCATGTTTATAAATCATTTACCATGTTTTTCTTCCACTATATCCACTCTGTTTACGTCACGTTCTAGCTGTAGTTTATGGTTAGAATGTAAATAGTCTCCAACTAAAGATGTTCTGATTAATACGATCTGGACTGAATGTAGCTCTGAACGCACCGCACACGAGTATCTGATCCCCTCTTAATAAATGCCATGCTGTGGAGCGGACTGCCTCCCAGTCATGATCTACAACCCACATGACAAAAGTGGTCTCTCAGAGACCCCAAACATTCAAACATACACAGAACCCCAACCACCATAACAGTAGAAGCCACTGATAGCCATCTCACACACCTCCCGGACTTTGTAAGCATTATGTAGTCTCTTGACCACATCCTCCTCCTAACAGAGTGAGATAAGAAGGGTACAGCCACCGCACTACACCCCCTCATTCTGGAACACCAAAAAGTTTCACAGAATATCTTATATCTTATATTCACTGTAAGAGTTCTTTCAGGCACACATTGTTTGAGTGCAATGACTCATGCTAACCGTTACACAGCATCGAGAATGATTATATTAATTAATTAATTAGATAAATAGAAATAGATAGAGAGAATATTGATGTTCATTCATTTATTTATTCATTTGTCAAACCACTTAATCCTACTAGGGTCTCGTGGAGGCTGCAGCCTATCTCAGCCATCACTGGGCAAAGGCTGGGTACACCCTGAACAACCCGCGAGTCCATTGCAAAGCCATCACACACAACCATTCATTCTCACACTCACAACTAAAGGCAATTTGAAACAGCCAATTAGCCTACTGTGCATGTCTTTGGACTGTGGTAGGAAACCGGAGTTCCAGGAGGAAACCCATGCAGGCACAGGGAGAACATACAAACTCCTCACAGAAGCACCCTGGCCAAGCCAGGAACTCGAACCCAAGACCTTATTGCTGTTATACCCTGATCCCTGTATTTGTGAAAGTTAATCAACCACATTAACCAGATCTTTCAGCTCAGAATGTGGGCAGTGCAGGAGCTATAGAAATGGGTTCTACAAATTTTTACTGCAATAACTTTGGAAGGAAATGATGTAGGAACACTAAATTTGGTGGATGGGACTCCCTCAGATGCAAACAGGATGGGAAAGAATATGGGTCACCTTGACTTTGTTTTAATGTCACAAGATCACTTTTCTATTTTAATATATTAATGTGATAACATTGAAAAGAAAACGGCACAGGATCACCATATTTATTGCACAGGTTGCCCTCAAAAAGGTCCTGGATGGGATTGTGTATGGGCGCCTTGACTGTTGAATGTTTACAAGGTCACAGCAGTCTTTTTCCTTGCCACTGTCGCCACGGGCTTGCTCATTAGGGATGTGTAGGGGGTTGTGTAGGGGGTTGTAGAAAAATTTTTAAATTCCTCCTTAAATTAATTTTACTATGTAAAGCTGCTTTGTGACAATGTCAACTGTTAAAAGCGCTATACAAATAAAACTGAATTGAATTGAAAACTGAACTATGTTTAAATTATATAATAATATAAGTATATAATAATATCGACCCTGTCATTGTCAGTCTTTGATCTGAAAGAAAGAAAGAAAGAAAGAAAGGTGAAAAATAAAGTATGTGACAACTGCTTGCTTCCATTTCTTCCATATCCCATCTCATGCCCTCATTTGCTAAACTGAACAGCCAATTACACTGAGTTCTTTCACCAAATGGCTTAAAAATGTTCTTGTTTTGTAAAAAAGTACAATGTTCAGTGAAAAAAAAGGATGAAATAGATCTGAAAGACAGTCTAGGCACTGTCAATGTTGTAAGTGTTATAACTGGAAATGACTGGATGTTTAATGAAATATGTACTTAGCTGTATATAAACTTATTTTAGTTAGCTTATCCAAGTTTGTGCCAGAGAGACCACGGGAGAATAAAAGAAGCAATTTGAATCCTACCTTTCCAGTAGAGAAGAAATCCAAGATAGAACTTAAAGCACACTGAAAACTGACACGGGGATACCTTCAACTACTGACATGGGCAGCATGAAACCAGTGTGAAATGAGCACAAAATTGAATGCAAAATATATATTACTTATTAACCAAGTGTTGGATCAGTACAGGGAAATTCCAGACCATGTCTTTGATGTACTGACCTTACTGTTCAATTCAACTTCCCACACAACTCGGCTACACCAGCAACTCTTTACTCGGTATATAAATCGCATTTCTATGGCTGTAACCACATTCGAACACTGAAAATTTAATTTACTTCTAATTTACAGTCACTAGACTGGACTCTTGCTGAGCCACACACAGGTCATGCCTACACGGCAACATCAGATTTGTTGTTTTGGCAAGATTTTACAGTATCTGCAAATTGTAGAATCAGCCATAGCTCAATTTTGTCTGATAACTTCATATTCTGAAGGCTGTAAGGATCTATTCCATCAGACAGAGCTATCTGCTGTGCTCAGAGGAGTAGAGTGCAAAAATATTGCAAAAGGGCCACTGAGTTGTCTGCATTTACCATCGTGGTGATCTTGTTGTTTTGCCCCATTAATGATGACACCTAGTCACATGATCGTGTCACATGCCTATTCTGACCTATCAATACTTGCAAATGGAAAATTTTAGACCAGAGCAAAATTTGAAGGAAACAAACAAAAAAAAAAATTCACTCATCTCACTAATTTGCAGAACTGCTTAATCCTACAGTACTAGGGTCAGGAGAGGCTGGTACCTATCTCAGCTAACAATGGGTGAAGGTGGGGTACACCCTGAACAGCTCACCAGACCATTGCAGGGCCAACACACATATACCCATCTACACTCACCCCTGGGGACAATTTGGAGCAGCCAAGTAGCCTAATGTGCTTTCTCTGGGCTGTTGGAGGAAACCAGAATACCATGAGGAAACCCACACAAGCACAGGGAGAACATGCAAACTCCACACAGAAATGCCTGAGCCTGGGACCTGAACCCAGGACCTTGTTGCTGTGAGGCTAATGTTCTAACCACTATGCTTGCCATTTTTATTTCAAGTAAAAACCATTATTTGTAATTTGTCAATGTATTTATAATATGCATTTTTAGAACAGATTTTCCCATTTTGTTACCATGGGACAGGTCACATTTTGTTACCATGGGAATTGCACAAGTGCATCCTGTATTGTACTTGCAGATGTATGTCACTTCTGGCTTTTAGGAGCTTGTTATGGGATGCATCCATTGTGGAAGATAACAAAATGAAGGTTTAAAAAAAAGGAAGGAAGGAAGGAAAAATAGATGAATGGATAGATAGATAACTAGAAAGAAGATATTTTTGGACAATTTTGCACACATACATGTGTTCGTTTAAATTTCAGATCAAACATTTAAACTTTTCAATACTTGATCACTGCATGCAAGAAGACTATGCTCAGTAAGTGAAGTTCCCTCTTTTCAACTTTTTCCTCAACTCTTTGCTGCAGCAACGAGCAGTGACAAGCAAATGATGGCACAGGCCTCACGAGTGATACTTTTGATTCTTGCTAATTTTCTGACCATATTGCATACTCAGACAGCTACACTTGGGGCCAGTATATACCTTTTTTAAATCCCTGTGCCTCTATGCTTTTCTTCTGAATTGTGTGAAATATGTTAGGTACAGTGGGGTGCACAAACACAGACTTAGAAAATCCCAGGGGAAAAGTAAAAATGAGGTTTGGCATAGTCTGGGCATCCTGGATTACTGTGAGCCATGTTTAAGTAATTAATCCTCAAACACTCTCATGCACTGATCACAAATATACTTTGTGCTAAAATAGAAATGTCACACACCATACTTCACACGAAGTGGGTTTCTGGACCCAGCAGTCTGCAAAAGTAGTGTATGCAATTTTCAAAAAAAAGATCTCTTATATCAAAAACACTTCCTGTCAATTAAGTCATTACTGATCATGGATTAACGTAATGTGCTTAATAAAAACGTGGATGAAACCAAATGAGTATGCAGGATTTAAAGCTAGTTCTCTCAGATAGAGTTTTATACACCAGCTTCAAGTAATTGTCAGAGGAGTCAGAGGCATTACAGTTATTTATTCTGATCTAGGCATCACACAAAAATCTATACGTAAAATTACTAAATTTAAAATTCTACATACCAACATAACATATGTTGCTAACATATATCTACTCAGTTAATTATTAATTATTTTTTACACACCCCTGGAGCCATACCCTGAATTCCTGTGTGAATTTCGGACTTTCGGACATTTCAAATCTGGTTGTTTCTTTAGATAAAGCGTTAATTTGTGATGACTTAATTAATATTAATTTTGATAATCCAGATGATCCTTTGAGAACAAAATTTTATTCTTGTCCATTCTAGATTCAGTAGGAATAAGGCAGAATGTAATAAGACCCACTCATAACTTTTGATTTAATACTGATGTTTGAATTAAATATTGGAAATTTAGTCACATCCACAATCTGACACTATTTTAGATAATTAGTTTTTCTCACTTAAAATGAATTTTATTGATAATAGTGAAATTAGCTAGTCCTTTAGGGGCACCGGCAGCACTAGTTAGTCCTAGTAATAGTGTATTCCTGGAGCCAGAGCACTGGACATATCAGGTTATCTTAGATTCCTAGGCGAGCGCAGGTTCTCTAAGATACTTATACATGCTGGAATTAATGTACGCCTTTGTCAGTCAGAGGTTTCTAAGAGTAACTTTATAGAGGTGTGGAAATTAGCGAAGGCAATGTACAATGACCTCTTACATCTAAATCCAGTCAAGTTCAAAGCTAATAGAAACTGTGTCTGTTACCCGAACTAAACAAAAATGTAAAAACACTCAGCTAGTTTGTTTTAGTAATCTTATTAACATAAATTTAAATCATACTGAATCTACAGCCAGCACCCTTTGATCTAAAGATAGGATTGCTAAATATTAGATCTCTTACATCTATAGCGCTTATTGTTAATGAAATGATTACTGATCAAGTTTGTGTTTAAGAGAAATATGGATTAAACCCAATGAGTATGTAGCATTGAAGTGAGTCCTCCCAGTTATATACACCAACCTTGTCAATCTGGCAGAGGAGGAAGCATCACTTATTTATTCTGATAATCTAGGCCTTATCCAAAGATCTGGACATAAATTCAATGTATTTGAAATTCTATATACTAATTTAACATATGTTGCCAGAAAAAATTATGCCTATGCAGCTGATTCCTTTAATTATTCTTTACAGACCCCCAGGGCCATACTCTGAATTCCTTTGTGAGTTTGCAGACTTCATTTCAAACCTGGTTGTTTCTTTAAATAAAGCCTTAATTGTTGATGACTAATATTCACTTTGATAACTCAGAGGATATTTTAAGAGCAGCATTTGTGTCTATTCTAGATTCAATAGGGGTAAATCAGAATTTAATTTGACCCACTCATAATGCTGGACACACTCTAGACTTACTAACTTTCAGATTAAATATTGGAAACATAGTCGCATCGCAGTTCCACAGTCAGAAACCATTTCAAATCATTATCTTATCTAGCTTACAATGCATCTTATTACTAATATATACACCTCACCACATTATCATGTTAAGTGTACTTTTACATCAACTACTGTGCAGAGTTTTATTAAAAATCTCCCAGAATTATATATAAGTGGATCACCATCATACCCCGCAGAACTCGATCAAGATACCAAGTGCTTTAAGTCAAATTTACGCTATACTCTAGATAATGTAGCTCCTAGTAAAAACTAATGAGAGAGAAAAAAACTAGCACCCTGGTATAAGGATGATACACACACACGCACACACACACAAAAACAAAACACCCGGAAATTAGAATGAAAATAATGTCAAACTAAATTAATGGTATTCCAACCAGAATGGAAGGAGAGTCTCCTTAACTACAGAAAAGCTCTTAGTGATGCAAGAGTATGTGGAAAAGAAACCTTATATTCGGCTTAATTTACCATTAAAATAATATATCTTGCTTTGACTAGTATTAAGACCATAATCAGTATTAAAAGGGCAATAGTAAAAGTAAAATATGTAGCTTAAGTCTAAAGCTAGTGTATCAATGAAATAACCACACTGGAAACTGAAGGAAGGATAAAAGACAATTTATTAAAAGGTTACAGATCAGCCATCCTTTCCAGAGGGATAATGGGTACACCTTCATCTGTAGTAGAGGAAGGAGTCTCCCCATTAGCTGGAGACGTGGGTGAATAGTCAGAAGGAGAATTATACTCAGGGAAATCCGGATAACACTCCATAGGAGAGTGTGGGGGAGAAGGCTCTGGAGAGGAACATTCTGGAGAATGCAAGGGGATGAAGGGGGAGCCTGGAGGAGAATCTGGCCGCAGAGAGAAACACCAATAACGCACCTGGGTGGATTGATCTTGGGTTTCAGGTAAAGTTTGAGTAGACTGATCTCGAGTAGTAACTGGAGGTTGTAAAGGATAAAAAGGGGACCTGGATTGAGACCCAGGAGAACTAGGCTGGAACCAGGCGGCAGACAGGAACTCCAGAAAATCCAAAAGGTTGGGATTAGCACGAGCCAAATGATAATGAAAATGGGGATGTTGATCAGATCTCCCCCTCCTGAAAATGGCACGACAGGCTGACTGAGCTGGAAACAATGGAAAAGGAAAAAAGGTGCATGTCATGAGACTATTTAATCCAAAAGTATGTAATCTGCAACATAGCTTAATAATCAAGTATTGAAACGCTCAAAGGCCTAGAACCCATGATATGTATCTAAGAAAACTGACAGTGTGGTTATTGGTACATTAATGGTTAGAATATCAGAGCAGTTAGAATTTAAACACTTATGCAGTAACATGCTTATATTTTGCTAAATCAAATAAGGAGATTAAAAGGTACTTACACGTGTTAAATGAGCAGAAGCAGCACGCAGTATAGTCCACTCACACAAATAACACGGAAACTGGCACTTATAAGAAAGCGCCAATTTTTTTAAAAAACTTCCAAAGAAGCCCGGAAATAAGGGGAAATTAAATAAAGATACGTCACATCAGGAAGTATGAGATCACATTAGGGGATGGAACAAAAACACATCACAACAGGAAATATGACATCACATTGAGGGCAAAACAGGACTAAGCTAGGCAAAACTATGGATATAAGGGGAAATTGCCTGAGCATATGCAAATTAAAAAGGGGACAGCATCTGAGACGCCAGAGAGTATAAAAGAAGGGGTTTTCATAGAGGAAGTTGCTGATTCTGACTTAGATGCTGATGGGATCAGACCTTAGAGACAAGCTGCTCTCTCAGAATTGTTTTTTGATTGATTGCTACTTGGAATAAAGGTATCTTGCTTATCCTCATCTGCTGTATTGAGATCTTTTGATTTGATTAAGTATTTTGAATAATTATTGAATTATAGAACATAAGTTAAGAAACAACCAAGTGAAAAGAGGAACAGTACTTAGTACTTAGGGGGCTCTGAGTTCCAACATATTTTTGGTGCCGAAACCCGGTATTTGCATAAAAAGGCTGACGTAAGACCGAAAGCTGGAAACCAGGACTGTGATTTCTACTGATTAACAGACCGCAGACATCTAAATAAAGAGGTAAGCAGACGTCTGTTATCAAGTCTGTTTTAGAATCTGTGATTTGTAGAATGCAGCAGCCCTGGTGAAAAGGCATAGGTAGTTGGCTTTACGCCAAGAACAGAAGGGTGGAAAGTACCATTATTAATTTTGGAATAAAAGCAGATGAGAACAAGCAAAAAAGTATTAAAAAAGATAGTAAAATAGGTACAAGAAAAATTCCTGACTGGATAAAAGAACAGGTAGAACCCGAGGTATAAGTGTTGACAGCGCTGTGTGTGTATTGTAAGAATTCTTGATATGACTTTATGAAATTGTCGTGATGTCTAATGTTGATGTGAATTTGTAAACCAATTGTGTTGAGTAGCTATTTGAGAATACCGTATGCTAAAAGAAAGGCTGCTGGCAGTGAAGAGGTATAGGAGAGTTGGGAGGAAATTGTGAAGTTAAAAAGCTGGTTTGGTGTTGGAAGGAATTGGAATGGAGAACGGTGTATGAGTGGACAGGGGGTGAGAGCGAGAAAGGAGGGGTGGGTAACATACACATATGCATGGACACGAACACACACTCACAAACACGTGCTAAAAATAGAAACGCACACACATACACATAGTCGAAGATAGAGTTGTGCAGACACTCAACTCTGCACGAACACAGGGAGGAAGCGTACACACATAGCTACGCACACACATAGCAGAGGAAACACCTGCAGAGCCAACCTTGGGCTAGAAGTGTGAAAACAAAAGTGAGAAATTAGACATAGGAGAAAGTAATATTGAAGTTTAAAGTGATAACGAAAGAATAATGATATGATAACTTGGCTGACTGACTTTGATAGAAGACTGCCTGATGAAACAATAGGAAGTAGAACTCATTTTTGGGACGAACGTTTTAGTAGAAACGAAAGGGGTGAAGAATCATATCAGACAGAAGGACACATTAGATATAAATTGTGTCATTTGACAGAAGATGATGAGCCTTTGGCAGAATTAGTGTGGGAAAGAGCTAAACAAAGTGAAGCTAAACACAATGCCATGGTCCTCATTTGAAGCGAACGTAATACACTGCGTCGAGAGACACAGACAAAAGGAAAAAGAAATGAAGAAAGCAACTGAGAACCTGATAATGCAGCTCCACAAAGCCCAGCTCAGTGAGTTGGCTCGGAGCAAGGAGGAAATCATGGAGAAGAAAAAAGAAGAAAAGAGCACAGCAAAACAAGCAGCAGTGGTGATGGTACAGCCAATGCCACAGCCAGCGGCTCAACCTGTACCCCCAGCAACCAGCAGCCATGATACAAGCTGCACCAACATATCTGCCACAACAGGTACAGCCAATCTATTATGCACCTCCACCTATGCCAATGTACCCTCCGGCCCAACAATACCCACCTCAGAACCGAGGATGGGGCCAAGGACGAGGACGTGGCCGAGGAGGAGGATCATGGCAACAGTTCCCAAGAGGAAGAGCTCCAAAGAATCAAGGAGGAAGAGGAGGAGGATGCTGGATATGCCAAGACCCAAACCACATGAAAAGAGACTGCCCATATGCAAATCAACAAGGAGGACAAGAAATAACCCCCCGCAAAATCAAGGGTGGCAAGGTCAAGGGAACTGGACAGGACCCTGGATGGGACCAAACCAGTTACCCCAAGGACCACAGTACTCGGGAGCAGGCCCCACGGGACCTCCCCCAGGGAGCATGTGAAGAAGCCCAGAGAAGCCAGAGGGGGAGCTGGTGCAGTATATGATCTCACTGCACCCCGCTCAGGAACCCA
>JBCNYH010000007.1:4417557-4420057 GCA_039654325.1 Tandanus tandanus
GTGTGTGTGTGTGTGTGTGGGTGTGGGTGTGTGTGTGTGTGTGTGTGTGTGTGTGTGTGTGTGTGTGTGTGTGTGTGATTTATTTATTTATTTATTTATTTATTTATTTATTTATTTTGGTCCTTTCGGCTGGAGCATTTGGATCCCTGTGGTCTATTTTTGAACAGTGAAAATGAAATAAGATTTTATTTTGAATATTTACAAAAAGTTAATCATGTTTATGTTGATTCTAAACTAATATTTACTTCAGTTTAAGTACAAGTGAAATAACATACAATAACATTACAGTTTCAGACACATTACAAATTACACATTAACAAAGTACACATTAACAAATAATAAAAATGTTTTTTTCTAATCCTCAGATCTGTCCGTGTTCTGTATGTCCATCTCGGTGCTATTCAGTATTATAAGGCTGCGTAACGTTTCAGTCAGGTTTACTGTATAACATTTAATGTCCTTTGGAAGCTTTCCAGTTTTCCCATCACTGAGATGGATCATGTGTTTTCAGGCCTTCTGTTGAGGATAGTGCAGACGTGAAATCATACTCTGTAGGGTAAGGGCACTGCGCGTACCAGCTGTGCCAGTCAGTTCCAGCTGTGCAGTAGTAGCCCTGTTCAGCAGAGATTTGGTGGTGAGGAAGAAGCTCTTGTGTTGAAGGACCAGATGTGCTCATGGTCTCTAGTCTCTGCAGGATCAGCGGGTTAAACTGGTAGGTGAGCTTACGGCGCACTTTGACAATCTCGCCTGTACGGCTGTAGTTGCGTAGCGCCCGGGCCATTTTCTGGTAGGTCATGGCTTTGCGGTTACCCTTGCGCTGACCCCAGCACTCAGCCAACTTTTCTTTGTTTTTGGAGATGAAGTGGAATGTCCCGGAACCACGGTCTGTCCACTGGATGGAGTCCACCATGCTGGCATCATGCAGCGCTTCATGAAGGTATTCATACAGACGCAGCTTCTTACGGCCTGAGTCGGTGTAATAAGTGAGAGGATTCAGTGAAATAGAATTATTGACTTCACTCTTAATAATTAAAATACACACTGTATACTGTAATATCATTTTCAGAACTGCTTAATCTGCCTAGGGTCGCATGGAGGCTGGAGCCTAATGTGCATGTCTTTGGACCGTGGAAGGAAACCACAGTACCTGGAGGAAACCCACAATAGCACAGGGAGAACATGCAAACACTACACAGAAATGCCATCACCGAGTCCGGGAGCCAAACCCAGGACCTGCTGTAATACGGATGTGCTAACCACAACACCACCCTTTAAGATTATTTTTAGTATTCTGGAGAAATTAGTCTGACTCACAACTTTCAGGATCCCGAATTAAATTGCTCTGAACTTTTTATGTGAGCCTCAGTGTAGTTGATGAATAAAAGGATTTATAATGAATAAGTGAACAGTCTGGAGACCTGGGTGAGATATATTAGCTCTGGCTTGGGACACGACTCAGTAGGAAGGTGGATCTCCAGGTCACATGACTTAGTGTCCATCAGAGTAAAGATCCAAACCATCAGGAATATTTATTTAATCTTTTTGGCTCCTGAAAATCCTAAAAAGTGATAAAACAGCCTTTGAAAAAAGGAACAACAAAGACACCCACCTTTTCGAAGGCGCTCCGGTATTATTGGGTAAAGCACAGAAGGCTCAGCGGTTCCCCAGGGGGATGCCTCGGGTGCTATATGAGACCAGGACTTATAGAACAAAGAGGGAGAAGGAGCTCAATTATAAAGAATGTTTTGAAATAGTACAGTGCATATTATACTTTGAAAGCACTTTAATCACTGAAACACTTCACACTTACTGATGCATCGCTCCAGTCGTACACAGCAGAGGATCCTGCAGAGTGGGGCATGTAGCGGTAACAGGGCACTGGGTACGTCACAGAAGAATCGTGACCTTGGAGATTCTCAAGGTATTTACTGTCTGAAGGAAAAGACAGAGAAATAACCATTCACAATTGCAACACACACACGCACACACACACACACACACACACACACACACACACACACACACATGCAATAACACGTTTTCCTTGAACTGAAATTAAAATGGAGATTTTTTTATGTTACCTGAATCATAATAAAAGATTTCAGAGTGTCGCTGCATCACATCAATGGCATCCTGGAAATCCTGATTAATGTCATTATCCAGAGATCCCTGTTTACAAATCAAAATAAAAATAAAAACATTATTAAGAAAGGAATTCTGAGACCTAATGTAAAAAACAATTCTGTTATTATTATTAAAGAAAATTAGCAGATAATAAGATAACGTTATTGTCTATGCGCTGAAGTCAGACGCCATTACAAGGAACTTGTGTTAATGTTTCCTGAGATTTACAGTAAAAAGTTCAATAATTAAAGAGAAAAGGTTTAAAAAAGAATTTGTTTAAAACAGTTGTGGTTAAAGAAGTTGAAGAAAAACTTCAGCATGATGCAGTTCAGTCCAAACAGAAAAAACGAAATGAGAAACAACCTGCACCTATAAC
>JBCNYH010000007.1:4425057-4428380 GCA_039654325.1 Tandanus tandanus
TCTTCATTAGGTACCAAAGGTTCGGGTTTCCTGTTCCAGAGAAAGTTCCAAGAAAAAATAAAGAAAAGAACAGAGATTCCATAAATTATAACCCATTCATTAACACCTTTTATCTTTTCATACCAGTGTGAATGGTTGTGTGTGTTGGCCCTGCGATGGTCTGATGAGCTGTTCAGGGTGTACCCCGCCTATACCTAGCGTTGGCTGAGATATGCTCCAACCGTCCCATGACCATGGTAGAATTAAGCAGTTTCCAAAATGAATGAATGTCTAAGTGATAAATTAAAGCCTGCTGGTGCTGCTGTGACTTAGTGGTTTTCCCCTCACAGCACGAAGGTTTTGGATCTAAAGCTTGGCCAAGAATATTTCTGTGTGAAGTTAACATGTTTTCCTGAGCTTGCGTGTATTTCCTCCTGTAGTCCACAGACATGCACATCTGATCTGATGCCCTAACATTGACCATGAAACACATTAGTGTAGGTTTGTTGTTCTTCTTCACTTCAGGGAAAGTTGCCCAAAGCAAGGCTATCAATAACTGTACAACACATCTGTGCAGACCACCTTTCCAGATGTGGGCAGTGGTTTGCTGACTGAATTGGCTGATCCAGACCTTTGACTGCTTTAAGTTAAGTGGCTCAACATCATGTAATAATACACCTGTAATTTATTCCAGTTCTTCTGCTAATATTAGATCCACTGTGCATCTCCTGGCTTCACCATTACCCTGGCAGTGGTGGCTACCGAGGTGATAGGACTTACCAAAAGATGACCCATGACTTGGTTCAAGACTGCTTATTATCCTATTCACATCTACCCTAATTGTGAGGCTGTTTCCTGATCTGCCTCCTGGGGACCTGACCGGTAGGAGGTTTCATGTCCTACTTCAGCCTCCCTTAACAAACTGGGAAGAGATTGAAGTTCAGACGTGCCTATTTATTTATCCTAAAACCAGGATCTATAAAGTATTTTGGCATTTTGCCTTTCCTGTGTCGGTGCTGATAGAGGTACAGGTCTACAATACCCATCAGCCCCAGCACAAACCACGTCACATGACCGCAAGCCCCTGAATCAGATCGATGTATAATTAGTTCCTGTATTTGTGTCGTATTCAGGTTTGATCACGTGTTGTTGCTGCTGTTTGTTTGCAGTAAGTCCCAGTGTTGCCAATACTTATCTTCTTCCTGAACTTTATTATAATTTCGGTATACTGACAACATACGTTATTAAAACTCTCAATATGTTAACATCTGCTTAAAACATTCCATTTTGTAATAAAGTACTGAATCTATATTTATATTACATTTAAAAATGTTTTATCTGGGAAACCACAATTATGTTTACAGTTGAATATTTTCACAAATATTAAATACTATTTTGGCAAAAAGTCAATAAAATACTTCCTGAACTGGTGGGAAGATGGTGCAGTGATCAACACACTCATTTTCACGAGGAACCAGAAATTGATCCAAATGTAATGTTTGTGACATAACGCCGAACTTCCAGATCCAACTTGTAAAGACCTCATTCAGCACCATCCATCCACAATCTATAATTATCCATCACAGGGAAGTTGGAGCCAATCCCAGCTGACATCTTGTGAGAGGCGGGCTTACACCCTGAAAAGGTCATCAGTCTATTATAGGATGAACATGGACACATACAAACAACTATTCCTACCAGTAGGCAATCTATTTTTATTTCTTCTTCTCAAGATTAAAGTCTTAATAATCAGTACAGCAATTGCACACATTCACACTCAGTGATAGGTAGATATCGCCACTGAGAGGCATATAAGGCTGGTGTTGTAAGAGCAGTATGGCTCCTTTAAAAGTTGAATCAACTTCAGCCCTGGAGGGAAGAAAGAAAGAAAGAACTATCTGAAGTGTGTGTGTGTGTTTGTTCATTGCGTTTCCCGACTATGGTCTGGAGTGAAAGCAGGAAAGGTTAACAGTGAGGTTTTTTTCACTGCCATTTCACTCACTGATTTCCTTTGTCATTTATATCACCCGTCTTGTTAGTTTGATTATCTGTGTAATGAGTTCATGTTCCGTGTCCCTGTTAATGTTTGGTGTTTTGCTTAGGGAAACTTTTTCTGCCTATCTTAGTTTTGATTGTGTGTGTTTATTCTGTGTGAGTGCAACACAGCAGCCTTATTGCTTCCCCTGTCACATGGACATAGGACAACCATTCAAGTCATGTTCCATGTCTATGGGGCTCTGCTCACATTTTTACTGTTCACACTGTATTCTGGATATTTAAAATTACATTCTTGATATCTGGAATTGAACTCGTGACCAGTTACAGGAAGCATATGTATTGTAATGTAATTTTGAAGAGCTGAAATGAAAATTGTGGATAAGAAAAGTGTCACAGTGAATATCTCAAATTTTTACAGGAAGGAACTGAACTGTAGATCTGTGCAGAAGGTATCCTGTATGGTGATTAAATGTTCAAACTGCTTTTTATACTTTACCTGAATTTTTATTCATTCGTTCATTCATTTGCTGAGCCTATCTCAGCACACCCACGGGCAATTTGGAACATCCAATTATCCATAATAGTGTATGTCAATGGACTGTAGGAGAAAATTTGTACATGGAGGAAACCCATGCAGGATGGATGGATGGAGTATGCATAGATGGAGGATAAATGGATGGATGGAAGGATGGAGGATGGATGGATGGATGGATGGAAGGATGGAGGATGGATGGATGGATGGATGGAAGGATGGAGGATGGATGGATGGATGGATGGATGGATGGATGGAAGGATGGAGGATGGATGGATGGATGGATGGCTGGATGGATGAATGAATGAATAGATGGAGGATGGGTGGATGGATGGCTGGATGAATGGATGAATAGATGCATGGATGGGAGGATGGATGGGGGAATGGATGGATGAAACGATGGATGGATGAATTGATGGATTGTTAGATGGATGGCTGGATAAATGGATGAAAGGATGGCTGGATAAATGAATCGATGGAGGATGGATGGATGGATGGACGGATGAGTTGATGGAAGAATGGAGGATGGATGGATGATAATTTTTCAACAATATGTCATAAAAGTCCATTCATTCATTAAATTATTCATTCATTGCCGAACCTCTCAATCGAACAAGGTTTTTTGCTTGTCGGCGTTCTTAACCTAGCTTCTTCCCTCCGATTTTAGGGATTTAATTTTAATTTTGATGTTTAACTTCTCTTTTTTTCCCTCTTGAAGCAGTTTTAGTTATTTTATTTACCATCCAGCTTGTTCAGTGTGTTGAGTGCAGGATGTTTAGTAATTCTCCCTCCGTCATTAGCGATAACTTTATCT
>JBCNYH010000007.1:4442722-4458935 GCA_039654325.1 Tandanus tandanus
ACTAGATAGATATGCGTGGGGGGAGGGTAGATGTGTGTTCTTTCGATATAGAGCACACACACACACACACACACACACACACACACACACACACACACACTTCACTCACTCACTTACACACACACACACACACACACTCACTTACACACACACACTCACTTACACCCACTCACACACTCCACTCACTCACACACACACACACACACACACACACACACACACACCCTGACTGGGTTTCTGATGTGTAAAAACACCTTTTCATTTTTGTTATTTAAACAGAGGTCTGAGAGTGTTATATAACAATGTTTTTTAAATTAAAACTTTTTTTTTTTTTTTATCAACTTTACATTGCAGGTTTAATTTAAAACACTCAGATTCTAAACTACTACGGCCCCTGGCAAAAAGTATGGAATCACCAGGTACTTTGCAGTTCTAAAACAAACACCTGTATCCGATTACATCTGCTAATTAGTCTGCAGTTTAAAAAGAGCTTTATTTATATATATTTTTACATTTATATAGTGTTTATTCTTTCTGTATATTTTATCTCAGTGTTTATGTGCAATATTTGTTTATTTGTTTAATATTGAGGGGGCTCTGAGTCCAAGAATTTCATTGTATATAACAAATAAACTTGAAACTTGAAGTGGTGTTTTTGTTTGGTGATTCCATAATATTTTCCTCAGAATTGAGTGATTCCATATTTTTTCCCTCTGTTTGATCAGTAAAAACATTTTCATTTGACTACAATTTTCTTTCTTTCTTTTTTTTTTTGTAAGTGTTTCATAAAACCAGAAGGTTGGAATGTTAAATGAAAAAGGTTTTGTGTCTGTGATTGTTTTTTCCCCACACAACTAAACAATTGAATGAACATCTTCCAAGAGTGGTGATTCCATACTTTTTGCCAGAGGTTGTACATAAGAGAGGATAAAAATAAATACTGTGTAAAGTAAAGCTGAAAGTTCCTTTCTTTCACTGAAAAAACATTTTTTCATGAATTGTGTGACTTTAGTAAGAAAAACTGTCCTGTGTGATAATGGACTGAAGGGGGCACTGCATCAGAGACCTGAGAAAGAGGAAAAACCTGTGAGTGTAGAAACTTGTATTCATTTCAGTTTCTTTCCAGTTACTGAGATAAACAGATACAGGTGTGGTGGACACCAGTGGTGAAGGAAGCCATCAAGCCGAGGAAAGAGGCATTTTGGGTTTGATTGTCCCAGAGGTCTCCTGAGGCAGCTGACAAGAATCAAAAGGGCTGCAGCTTTAGGAGTTGCAGATCAAAAACCTGGCCATGACTGGAGTTCAGGGATGCCATGGAAAAGGCCTTTCGGTTGGCCTCATGGAAGTTCTGGCAAACTGTTCTGTAGCTCAGAAAGGGAAAACGGGACATCCCAGGCTGTGCTTGGTCTGGGTGGGGAACTGCTGACCCGGACTGGGGACATAGTCGAGCGGTGGAAGGAGCACTTTAAGGATGTCCTTAATCCAGCCACCATGTCCTCCATTGAGGAGGCAGGGTCTGAAAACCCTGGGGAAGACCAGTCCATCACCCTGCCAGAGGTTGCCGAGGTAGTTAAAAGCTTCTCGTGGCAGGATTGATGAGATTTGGAGGTCTGCGACAACACCAGTGGAGTAGAAGACTGAAGCAATTGTCCCCATTTTTTAAAGGAGACTATCAGGGATCACACTGCTCAGCCTCCCTGCAAAAGTTTACTTCAGGGTGTTGGAGAGGAGGCTCTGACCAAATGTTCAAACCTCTGATTCAGTAGGAACACTGTTGCTGTCGTCTCGGTCGTGACCATCTCTTTACCCTTGCAGGGTACAGTCATATGTGTTTTGAGACTCATCCTGGATCAACTCCGACCCATGGTTAGACCATATCTGGACCCCCTTCAGTTCGCTTACCAACTGTGCACTAAGCTAAGCAACTGTGCGCACACAATAAATAAAGTATTCTGATTCTGATTGTGTCTTGCGTATGCAGTCCATATGTGTTTAGTGGACTTGGAGAAGCCTCTGACTGTGTCCCCCTGGGGAATAGACGTAGTCGTGGAGAGGAGGGTGTCTGGTTTGAAAACCTCAGGATTGCATTTCTTCTTTTTGTGGATGATGTGGTTCTGTTTGTTTCTTCGTACTCTGACCTTCAGCATGCACTGGAGCAGTTCACAGCTGAGTGTGAAGCGGCCAGGATGAAAGTCAGCTCCTCCCTGAGGCCAGACGAGTCATGAATTTAAAGTTCAGTTATCTCAGTATCTGCTATTTGAGTGATGGTAGAATGAAGCGTGAGATGGACAGACGAATCAGTGCTGAATCAGCAGTAATCAGGGTATTGCACTGGTCCGTAATGGTGAAGAGGAAGCTGAGCTGAAAGCTTTCGAATTACTAGTCCATCTACGTTCCAACCCTCAACTATGGTCATGAAATTTGAATAGTGACCGCAAGAATGAGTTCATGGAGTCAAGCCACTGAAATGAGTTTCCTTCAGGTGTTTGGGCTCAGGCTTAGTGAGGAGCTCAGAAATCAGGGGGAACTCGCGGTAGTCCACTTTCCTTTAAGTTATATATTTGGAACCCATGAAATCATGCAAGTTCTGAACTAACCTTAACATTTTTTACATCGGTTTATAATGAAAGATCTGTCACTAGTTTACGCAGAGACAATATAATAATTACAGCTGAATGATGTGTGTGTGTGTGTGTGTGTGTGTGTGTGTGTGTGCACGCATGTGTGTGTCATACATATCACCTCTGTCGCTTTAAAACCCAACGGAGTTGGCCAGTGACTTCTTCCAGACTTTTGGAATCATCAACTGAGGAGTAGACGACTGCTCTTTTAGAGTATTTTTGAGTGATCAGTAAAATGCACAAGCACATTTCAATGTTTTTTTTTCTGGGGCTTTTATGTAAAAAGCGTAAAGGTTTGCAGGTTTCAGGTTTGGTAAATAATATAATCAGTGGCAGTGTAATAGCGTTCCAGTGCATTTCAGTGAGCCGAAATCGCTCCATCATTACCGAGTTTGTGATTGTGTTTCAGGTCTCTGCTGATCCTGGATGATGTGTGGGACACTTACACTCTCAGGGCTTTCGAAATCCAGTGCCGAGTGCTCTTGACTACAAGGAACAGCAGTTTGACCGACTCAGTGAGCGGTGGGCCGTTGTTTATCCTTTTTATTTTTTTATTATTTTTAATGATTTTGGATTAGTTTAGTTGTTTAAGTATTAAACTTTAAATGTCTGGGAGGGAAAGAAGGTGACTTGTTTACACCTTGTTCGTGTGTGTGTGTGTGTGTGTGTGTGTGTGTGTGTGTGTGTGTGTGTGTGTGTGTGTGTAGGTCTTCGGGACAAGGTGCCTGTTGAGAGCGGTCTGGATGATGAGAAAGCTCTGGAAATCCTTGCACTGTATGTAAACGTGAAACCTTCTAGTCTTCCAGAGCAGGCTCGCAGCATCGTTAAAGAATGTAAAGGTACAAACACGTGTGAGATTCACCACAAAAAATCACGACCGAAATGATTCACGACAAAAATATAGACAATCAGACGTTTCACCTCGTGTAGTACAGTAAATACAGATGAACCTCAAGCATTTATTCAACAAAATTAGCAACATGTGTTCTATTCTTCAGTGGAGAAAGTAAGTACACTTTCAGAAGTTTGTGTTGCTCCTTTAGCAGAAATTACTTCTTTTAGGTGTTTTGTATGATTGGCTTCCAGTCTCTGACATCAGCTTGCTGAAGATTTTGCCTACTCTCCCTTTAGTTGGAAGATGTTTGAGGGTTTTCTTCTAAAATTCGTTCTCTAATCTCTTTGTGATTGTAGCCATGTGCCCTTTCACACTAACACTTGTAAAAGTCTCCTGCAGATCCTGTGATGAAATTCTGGGATTCTTGGAGGCTTCTTTTTGCAATAAACTGTCTGTAATCAGGCTGAATTTGCTGGAGCAGCCATCCATCCATCTATCCATCCTTCCATTCATCACCCATCCATCCATTTTCTGATCCAATTGATCCTACTCAGACGCTGGAGCCTGTCTCAACCGACTCGGGGGGAAGACTGAGTACACCCTGAACAGCTTGCCTGTCCATTGCAGGGCCAAAACACATACACAGCCATTCATACTTGGAAATTCCATTTACTTTGGAACAGCCAATTAGGCTAACGTGCATGTCTGTGGACTGTGGGAGGAAACTGTATCACCTGGAGGACACCCACACAAGCATGGGTAGAACATGCAAACTCCGCACAGAAAGGCCCTTGCCGAGCCTGGGACTTGAACCCAGGGCATTTTTGCTGTGAGGCGGACATGCCAACCTCTATGTCACGATGCTGCTAGAGCAGTCAGTCCTCGAAAAACATTTTTGAAACTTATTCAGACTTTGTGCCCCTTGTGGATGGTTTTCTCTACAGTGAAATGATTTATTTGAAATAATTTACAGATTGTGTTAAACCCTTTGCCAGACTCGTACTCATGCTCTATAGATCTTGGTCTGATGACACCACTCACACTTTAATAATTAAGAGAAACCAGACCCTGGAGTTCGGGTTTGAATGAGACCAGTTCCACCTGCAGGAGGTTCTAGTCAATGGCACCTAATCTGGAACACCTGGTTCTAATTTTATGGACCTGTATGTGTGATAAATGGGAAGGTGTCCTTTTTCATGTTACTTATCTGTTTTTTTATTGTATGTGTAAGTTTTTGGAGTATCTGAGTTGGTCAGCTGCTGAATAACTTTCTTTGTTCGGTAAATAAATCTAGAAGCAGTTCGTAAAGCTCCCCAGGTGGGATGTGGGATGACCATAGAATCCTTGTATCAGTAGGATGCAGTATTTTAATTAACCCTATTCCACAGGTTTACAGAATATTCAGCACTCTGGCAACCCTAGCACTATTTAATATAAAGTTCGCTTCGTGAAACAGATTAAACCAGTTAGTTTTATTTTGTCAAAACACACAAGGTTTATATACCTATCTGTCCATCCATCCATCTATCTGTCTATCTATCCATCCATCTATTCATCTAGCTATCCATCTATCTGACTACCTATCCATCCATCCAGCATCTTTCTAACATCATATATAGGTTGCTTTACAAATTAAACAAATAAACACCAGTAAAACCTTCAAAAGTAGAAATAAAACATGTCGGATCATAATTTTATAATTTTAAGAAACACGACTCACAAAGACCTTATGGGAAGTTTAGTTTTTAGTCAGCGCACAGAGGATTATATTATAACCGGAGTTGATACAAATCAATTGATATAAATAAAATGATTATAGCTTTATATCTTAAGATGGAACTTTATTTTTGGACTTTAATGATGAGTTCCTTCGTCTTTTCCAGGCTCTCCTCTGGTAGTTTCTCTGATTGGGGCATTGCTCAGAGAGTTTCCGGAACGCTGGGGCTACTACCTGGAGCAGCTGAAAAAGCAGAGATTCAAGCGCATACGCAAGTCTTCCTCTTATGATTACGATGCCCTGGATCAGGCCATGGACGCAAGCCTGCAGGTCCTCGAAGAAGAACACCGAGAGCTCTACAAAGATCTGAGTGTCCTGGAGAAGGACATCAAAGTTCCTGCCAAGGTGAGTTTGAGATAAAACGTCTTAATGTTTTAATGGAAGTTATTGAGTTTTGTTTTAACATTCAAAGAGCAGAAAACTTCTGCAAGTGAAAGCCATCATGGCTGTCGTTTTTAGGAGTTTGACGTCATTCCCGACAATCACGTCATTCCCGGCCAATAAATTGTCATGCCGATATTATCAGGTGATGATTACTAGTAAATTGGTATAAATGGTTTTATAACGGCTGATAAATAACAAAAAAACAAATGAAGAGACAAACAATGGATTTTGATTTGTTGAAGAGACAAACAATGGAACCATGTTGATTGCGTCCACTTTTTTAACTAAAGTACATGGGAGAATTAAGCCCAATATTTTAATAAATTAGATAAGTCGTGTTTATCTGTTTTTATGGGCGGGTATCAGCTGATGGTTAACAGTTATGCACTAAAGGCAATGTGGATGTCTCTTCTGTTTTGGGGACAGTTCAGCCACATCCACCGAGCACGAGGTGAGATTTTATATATATATATGTGTGTGTGTGTGTGTGTGTGTGTGTGTGTGTGTGTGTGTGTGTGTGTGTGTGTGTGTGTGTGTATATATATATATATATGTATGTGTGTGTATATATAGTTTTAGAGGCAGGTTAGGTGAGGTCACCATGTTCCGAGCAGAGCTAAGCACTGTGTAGCTAATGGTGTGTTTTTAAACCCATTCAGAGTTTTAGTATATACTACACAGAAACATCAGTAAACCACACTCCATAAAGGTGTTTTAGTCTAAACAACTTGGAAACACACATTTTAAATCATGTTAATGATCACAGCACCTTCTCCAAGTGACTGAGACAAACTGGGATAATGTTTTTTAGTCCCTCGATAATGAACCAATCAGAGGGCATCGTCGCCATGTAGTATATACTACTAATAATGATATCTTGCTGGGGTGACGCCGGAGGTGGAGCAGTGGGGTGGCCTGGGGTTATAGTGAATTCGTCATGGCCTTTTTCTTGAGAAATGACTTATCTTGGCCTTTGTCAGTATTTATTTATGAAGCACTGGGGTATCTGAAGAAAACTCTCAGTGCTGAGATAAGAACTTATACATGAGATCCATTACAGGTGTTGGGCGTGGTTTGTGTGTACAGGTGCTTTCTGTGGTGTGGGGTCTGGAGCAGGAGGAAGTGGAAGACATCCTCCAGGAATTTGTAAATAAATCTCTATTGTTTCGGGATTGTAACCAGCGTCCGTATCTTTACTTCCTGCACGACTTGCAGCTCGACTTCCTCAAAGAGCAAAACTGCACCCAGCTAGTGGTGAGCATGCACCTTCACTCTCCTCCTGACCTAAACATGGTACCGCAGGATGTCTTAATGTAAGAACAGGTGATTCTAAAAGAACAGTGATTCTAGATGAACAGTGATTCTAAAAGAACAGTGATTTTAAAGTGATAAGTGATTATAAAAATATTGATCCTAAAAAAAAAAGTAATTCTAAAATTATTTTATCTTTAAAGAACAGTTCTAACTGTTTAACTCTTTAAAAAAATAATGATTCTAAAAGATTAGTCATTCTAAAAGGATAGTGATTCTAAATAGTAATTCTAAAACCCTAGTGATTCTGAAAGAGTAGTGATTCTGAAAGACGAGCGTTTCTAAAAATAATATTGATTTCAAAAAGAATAGTCCTATAATAGCGATTCTAAAAGAATAGTGATTTTAAAAGGATATTGATTGTAAATATTGATATTAAAAGAATAGTGATTTTAAAAGGATATTGATTCTAAAAAGCCTAGCGATTCTAAAAAGTATAGTGAATCTAAAAAAAAATTGTGATTCTAAAACAATAGTGTTTATAAAAGAATAATGATTCTAAAAGGAAAGCGATTTTTCAAGGAGAGCGATTTAAAAAAGTATTGTGACTCTAAAACAATAAGAGATGTGAAGAGATGTGAAGCTCTCTTGTGTTTGATTTTATGCTGTAGGATGGGGTTGTGTTTGAGCTGTAGTTAAACACTGAACTCTGAGGTATTTTTTGATGTCTTGTGTTTTTAAATGTCGTCTCATTAAGGAACTGCATGCTAAAGTGGTCCGTCAGTATCAGGGAGCATACAGAAAGATTCTGCCCCTTTCTGGAGATGTGGAGGCATTATATTGGTATCGCTTCCTTCCACATCACATGGCACGAGCGGAGATGTCTAAGGTAAGTTTGTAAATTTCCTGTCTGTCACACTGGAGCTACAGAGTGTGGATGGAAATAAACCGGAGTGATTACGTTTACGGCGCTGTGTGCGGTGATACTTTTATAAAATCTCTAAAACAAACTGCAGGAACTGGGACGTCATCACCTTAGGGTCATGTGACTCAAATGTCATGTTTGTTTTTATTTGTTTATATATTTATAAAATTATGCATTCATTTGTTGTTTTTGTTTCTTCTTGTATAAAATCAAATATGTATATGTTACTGGCCGTCATTAACATGTCTCCGCCCACAACAATCTGAATCCAGAAGACGGAGTCTACCTCGATATTCAGCAACTGATACCTGGAAGGAACATTGTGTGGAGATGTTGGGAGACCTGGTGGAGTTTACTTAGAATTCCTTAGGGTGTCACTAACTGAGTTCTTGTTTAAAATGTTAGCCAATCACAGTGAAGCTAGTCAAGATATTAAAAATGTAAATATAATAAAAATAAGGTACAGCTACAAAATCAGGCTCTTATCCTGTAGGGCTTTAAAACAGTGAGGAGAAAAAAGAACCAAAAATGCATCCCAGAAGAATAAACTATGTAAAGATTTATTCATTTCCTAAAAGCGGAGCTCCCGAGGGTTATGTCTATTGATGGGTGTCCGAGGCTGGTGTTAGAAGAGTAGCGCGGCTCCTTTAAGGGTTGAATCAGCTTCATCTCTGGAGGAAATCAGTCAATCAATCAATCAGTTAATCAGTCTCCCCTGCGTTTCCCGACTACGCTCCGAGGAAAAAGAAGGAAAGGTTAACAAATGACTTCTATACTGATATCACCTGTTGTGTTAGTTTCATTATCCATGAAACGAGTTCATGCAAATGAGCGATACATAACAGCCAATCAGCATCAAGTGAGTGACGTGGCAGCCTTGTTGAGTTTTCTGTGGTGGGCATGTGCGGACATGGGACATCCATCTAAGTCATATTCTATGCCTATGGTGCTCTGCTTAATCCCGTTAATCCCACACCTACCTTCAGTGATTAAAAAACCCCCAAGAAAAGAAATAAAGAACCTCTGAGGTGTTTGTTTTATTTCATCATCATTTCACCTGCTTATAAATGTTAAACTGACACTGATTTTAATAAATAATAACCGACTTTAATTCATCTTTAAGAAGAATGATGTAATTTATTAAAGTGATTTTTTTTTTCACTGTTTTTTTTTCTTCTCTTTTTCCCAGGAACTTTATTCCCTCATGTTTTCACTTGACTGGGTAAAAAATAAGGCTCAGGTGATGGGCTCCGCCCACTTAATCAATGATTACGTAGAGCATGGTGACATTCTCGACAAAGAGGTGCGTCTGATCTCACTTTGTAGCATTTGAGTTTCACTGATATCCATTTTACGCCCTTTCTGTATTATTTAAATAATGAAAATAATATCAGTAACTAGGATTAAGCGGTTCAGAAAATGAATGAATGAATATCAGTAACTTAAGTTGGGCTGCACTGTGGCGCATCGATTAGCACTTCTGTCCCACAGCAAGAGGGTCCTGGGTTCAAGCCCCGTGCCCAGTGAGGACGTTTTTGTGGGTGGTTTCTCGATTTCGCCTTGGTGTGAATGGATTTGTTTGTGTCTGTGTGTGTATAATAATAATAATAATAAAAATAATAATAATAAAAATAAAATACTAATAATGATGATATAATAATAATAATAATAATAATAATAATGATAACGATAATAAAAATAATTAAAAAAATAATAATAAAATAATACTAATAATGATGATATAATAATAATAAAAATAATAATGATATAATAATGATATAATAATAATAAAAATAATAATGATATAATAATGATGATATAATAATAATAAAAATAATAATGATATAATAATGATGATGATAATAATAATAATAAAAATAAATTATTATTATTATAGTAACAGTCGTGCTCTGTGATGCTCATGCATATGAAATGTTTTGTGTAGAAATATTATAAATCTGTTTTATGTTGTTAATAATTAGGATGTAATATAGTTAGTGATGTTGGTGTTTTTGTTGTAAGATGAGGTGAAACAGGTCAGTTAGCAGTGAGGAGAACACGAGGGTTGGCCTGAAGTCACGGGTTGGTGTTAAACACTCGGGTGTTTGTGTTTCTTCAGAACAGTGAGGTGAGGCTGCAGTTTCAGGAGTTCTTGTCTTTAAACGGTCATCAGTTGGAGCAGAGGCCGTTCCCTGACGTGGTGCAGCTCGCCCTGGCTCAGCCGCACAGCTCCGAGGTCTACCGGCAGGCGTTACGGCAGGCGCAGGAGAGGGCCAGCAGGGGGCAGTTCTACCTGGACTGGGTGTATGCTATCTGTACACGATCACACTCTGTATACTGAGGGAGTCTGAATATCTGATCTGAAGTTTATTAAAGATGTTCTTGATTGGATAGATGTTCCACTCGTGCTGATGTACACGTTTCACACTGCGTTTTGTGATCTCAGGAATAAGAGCAGGCTGGAGAGTCTGTCACGGCTCGTGCTGCACCCTCAACAGAACTCCATCTACTATGCCTGCTTCTCTCGAGACGGCCACAAGATCGCCTCCTGTGGGGCAAGCAAGACACTGCGGGTGAAGACGCGCTGGGTTTCTTTATTTACTCTTTCAGGTTGGGGGAGGAGTTCTGTGTTCTGTAAACCTAATCATACATGAGGTATCTCTCTCCCACCCTCTCTCTCCCTCCCTCCCTCCCTCCCTCCCTCCCTCCCTCTCTCTCTCTCTCTCCCTCTCTCTCTCCCACCATCTTTCCCTCCCTCCCCTCTCTCTCCCTCTCTTACACTTTCTTCCTCTCTCTCTCTCTCCCTCCCTCTCTCTCTCTCCCTCTCTCTCTCTCCCACCATCTTTCCCTCCCTCCCCTCTCTCTCTCTTACACTTTCTTCTTTTCTCTCTCTCTCCCTCCCTCTCTCTCTTCCTCTTTTCTCTCTCCCTCTCTCTCGCACTCTTTCTCTTCCTCTCTCCCTCCCTCTACCCCTCTAACACTCTCTTTCTCTCCCTCTCTCTCCCCCTCTCTCTTTCTCTCCCTCTCTCCCCTCTCTCTCTCACTCTCTCCCTTCCTCTCTCTTTCTCTCCCTCCCTATCTCCCCCCTCACACTCTCTTTCTCTCTCTCCCTCACTCTCTCTCTCTCACGCTATCTCCCTCCCTCTCTTTCTCCCTCTCATGCTCTCTCTCCCTCTGCCCCCCCCCCTCTTTCTCTCACTCTCTCTCTCCTTCCTGTCCCTCTATGTCTCTTTCACATTCTCTCTCTCCCTCTGTCCCTCTCTCTCTCTCACATCCTCTCCCTCCCCCTCTCGCTCCCTCTCTCTGTATGCTGCAGGTGTTTAAGAGTACTTCTGGAGAGAAGATCCAGGAGATCCAGGCGCATGATGATGAAGTTCTGTGTTGTGCTTTCTCCCCTGATGACCGTCACATCGCCACCTGTTCCAGTGACAGGACGGTTAAGGTGAGTTCTGACCCTAAAACACTCTTTTCTATTTAAAAGTGTAGAAAGTGTATATGTAGATGTTTTATTTGATTATTGTGTGTGTGTGTGTGTGTGTGTGTGTGTGTGTGTGTGTGTGTGTGTGTGTGTGTTAGATATGGAATTTAGATAAAGGTGCGCTGCTGCGTGCATTTGATGTTGAGCACGAGGAGCAGATTAATCACTGCCAGTTCACCAACACGTACCCGCGCATCCTGCTGGCGACCAGCTCCAACGACAAATACACCAACGCCAAGGTGAGGGGGCGGAGTCAAATCTTCTCTATACATCTCTCACAACGGGAAGTACTGCTCACGTGTGTGTGTGTGTGTGTGTGTGTGTGTGTGTGTGTGTGTGTGTGTGTGTGTGTGTGTGAGAGAGAGAGAGAGAGAGACACTTCTACCCAATGGGTAACATTTTTTATTACAAAGTTTTCTTTGATTTAATGTTAAATAATTTAGTTAAGAGGTAGATTTTGAATATTCTGTCTTAAAATATAATTTTTTAATGCTAAATAGAATCAGCATGATCTCATTTAAGGTAAAAAAGAAAACCACCATGCTTCCATGACAGCAATGGTATGAAACGTTACATGCGGCTTGACCTTTAACCTTGGAATGTTGTTATCTTTGATAAAAGGTGACTGCAGAGGCAGCTTGGTGGTAATTTACTGCATGTGATGGTATTGACTGGAAATGAGACTTCCACACTGTAGCCCAATAGCTGTAGTGTGCAACTGGGTCAGTGTGAATCCCGTGGAGTCAGAACATAAATCATCGCCAGGGTTGCTGAGTGCCTGAAGGCATGGATCTCCTGTCCAAAGAGCTCAGACCCCTGAGACACAACAATTCGTTCCTCATAATTAGCTAATTCAATCGGTCCGGTTAATTAAAGATGGCATGGAAAATCTAATAGAGTTTGCCAGAGGCTTGCGCCCTCAAGAAAGCACTTGGAGGGATTATGTTGAATGTCACTTTCAGATCATGTGCTCGGATCATCATACCGGTCTCATCCAGAACCCACAATGCATTTCATTTAGCATTAGTGCATTTTACAGCTCGAAATCATCTCCGGAGCTTGCAGCACACTTATTTATTTTTTTATTGATTTATTTATTTTATTTTGCTAGACTGTATTAATCCAGCAAGGGAAATTATTACCTCTGCATTTAACCCATCCAAAGTGAGCACACACAATCGGAGCAGTGGGCTGCCACACAGTGGGGCACCAGGAGAGCAGTTGGGGGTTAGGGGCCTTGCTCAAAGGCACTTCAGCCGTGAAGGTGCAGCTCACTTCCCCACCACCACACATTTTTCCGGCTGGTTCAGGAATCGAACCAGCATCCTTTCGGTCCCAATCCCGCTTCTCTAACCATAAAAATAAATAAATAAATCAATAAAAAATAAATAAAAATGATCAATACCATGTTGTGACTCTTTTATCTGCTTTGAGAATAAGTTTACTGCTGATATGTGTTTAGTCTATTTTAATTTATTTACGTGTCAGGAAGTAATTGTGCTGAAAAAGAGACGTTGGGTAGCAACAGAATAAACAGCCAAAAGTGAGGAAAGGAATTCGGCGAGCACGGGAACCGTCACATCTATTTAGTTCCCTAAAACACATCATGGACTGTACACACAACAGTGCTCACACAATTCACAGATAGAAGAAAAAACAAAACAACACAATATTGCCTAAAAACACCATGGAAATGTTAAACAGGTTTATTATTGTCTTCATATTTAAATTCATAGTCCTTTTCAGGGAGCATTTTAATCGTACAAGGGTTGTGGGGAGGATGGACCCTATCTATTTGAGTGAAGGGGGGTACACCCTGAAAAGCTCGACAGTCCATTGCAGGGCCAACACACACACAACCATTCAAACTCAACCTCACACCTAGGGGCAATTTGGAAAAGCCAATTATACTACTGTGTATATCTTTGGACTATGGGAGGAAACTGGAATACCCAGAGGAAACCCACACAAGCATGCAACTCCACACAGAAATGATCTCATCGAACCTGGGGCTTGAACTTGCTGTGAGGCAGATGTGTTAACTACTACACCACTGTGCCACGCAGGGTATGTTCTGTGTACAAATATTTTAGTCCTGATTCTATTTTTTATAAAAATGAACAACTTTTATTTGAGAGTAATGAACAATTATCAATTTGGGCTTTAACTGAATTATCTACAAAAGCTTTGAATGCTGAGAGAGAAAGAGAGAGAGAGAGAGAGAGAGAGAGAGAGAAAGAGTGACAGAAAGAGAGTGACAGAAAGAGAGAAAGAGAGAGAGAGGGAGAGAGAGTGGGAAAGAGAGAGAAAAAAGAGAAAGACAGAGAGAAAGACAAAAAGAGAGAGAGTGAAAGAAAGAGAAGGAGAGAGGGAGAGAGTGAAAGAGAGAGAGATGGAGATAAAGAAAGAGACAGAGAAATACACAGAGAGAGAGAAAGACAGAGAAAGGGTGTGAGAGAGAGAGACAGAAAGAGAGAGAGAGAGAGAGAGAGAGAGAGAGATTGGGAGAAAAAGAGGGAAAGAAAGACAGAGAGTGGGAGAGAGAGAAAGAGAAAGAAAGGGAGAGAGAGAAAAAAACAGGGAAAGAGTGAGAGAGGGAGAGGGAGAGAAAGAGGGAGAGAGAAAAAGAGAGAGAACTTTTTTCTGTTTGCTTTCTGCACTGTGACCCCTGTTTATAAATGTCATGTAAAATATAAATTTTGTGTGTGTGTGTGTGTGTGTTGGTGGTGGTGGTGGGTGGGGGGGTTTAAGGGGCTTAAAATTTCTTAAGTTGTCCATCTTATGTAGAACATAACAGTAATTCAATTTGAGCAAGCTAAGACGCCTGGAAAATTTTAACTACCTCCGCCAAGGTTATTGTTGTACCTGCGGTTTGTGTTAGCAAAATTATGCAAAAAGTTATGTGTTTTCATTAAATTTGTGGATCCAGGGATTTTTTTAAAGGATTCTTTAACATTGTGTGATAGGATGATTTTTTGGACGTGTCATATTACAGCAGGACCAGCAGGGGGAGCTGTGTGCTTTCTGTTATTCACATTAGAGGGTGACATGGGAGTGGATTTTCACTCCTGTTCCATCCCACTCCCACAGAAAACTCTCGCTTGTCCCATCCCAATCCCGGGCCAGAGTAAAAAATTATTTCTGTCCCATCCCACTCCTGGTAAAATGACTCCCACTCCCATCCTGCTCCCATTCAGAATGACTCCCGCTCCTGTACCGCTCCCATTTTTTTTCTTCTTTTAATCTTTAGGCAATACATTGAGTTTGATTTGATCTTCTTCCCATTTTTTTTTTAGATTACTTTGTGTTCTGCAGTTTTATTTCAAAAGATATGGCAACAGGAACAGTTCATCTGTGGTAATATAGGGAGGCATTTATTGGCTTTATTCAAACACAAAACCTTAACTAAAGTGCACAAAACATAAATAATGCATGGCCTGTGATCCCTACAGTTTTTCTTTGGAGGACCAGCTGCTAAGTCCCTGTTTCTAGCTCTTTTGGAGGTCAGATAAGATTTACAACTGTCACTGGTCCTAAACCAGTGTGGCAAAATCATGGAAATTGCTACAGGTCCGTACGGACCAGTTCAAGTACGACTTAGCCCTGAATCACTACTGGTCCGTACAAATTGCAACTGGTCCATAAATGTACATACGTTTTCAGGGGCAAACAATGCATTAGAAATAGCACAAATTGTCTGAAAATGTATTTTATTCCAAAATGCAAAATTTGGCACCACTTTTAGCCACAATTAACAAAAGTATAAAATATGAAATAGTGAAATATGGACACAACTTGAAAGTTCCTTTAAGACATTAACATATATGCTAAGCTACAGGCAGCCTCAGTCATTTAGATTGAGTGTTATAACAGACTGACTGTTCATCATTTTACAGCAATATTTTAGATCAATTTTAGATTTTCTGTTCAGGCTTGTTGGCAGCTTCTGAACGTTGCGTTGTTACTGTTAACACCTGTAGCAGTGCTGGTTGCATGATGGCTGTCAAACCTGCAGCCATTTCACACTGAGGCTCTGGAATTGGCTCAAAACAATCTTCAGTAAAATTGTTTCTACAAATAACGGAATGAATGCTGTGCGATTTTCAGTCTGAACTGTGTTCTTTTAACTCACTTAATCCAATCATCACACAGTTTTGTCGAGTCGGTCTGTCAGGTTAGGGGAAACACCTAATAAATCGACCACATGGTTCTGTGTGTACACTGTTCGTAATCATTCAGGTTTACAAGTTTCCTCCAAACTGGCCAATCGCTGAAAAAATTGTAGGGTCATCTAGGCGGACCTTTTGGAGGAATTTGGGCGGTTCGTTCGAACCCCCTGACGGGACAGACTCCATTCGATTTTGGAAATAATTTGGATTTAATTTTTGGATCCAGGAATTTTTAAAAGGATTCTTTAATATTGTGAGATAGGATGATTTCTTTGACATTTTGAATCAAATGGGAGATTTCAGGGCTTGGTGAATGGTTGCACTTTCTGAGTGGTCTTGTTTCTTTGTAACTGAGGATAATGAAAGAAAGTTGCTCTGTGGATTAAAATTGAAAATGTCTTAATTAACACAAAATTAGTAATTGTTAGCAAAATAGGTTTGTGCTGTCTGAATGCTTCTATTATTGTTGACAGTGGTGTGAAAAGTGTTTGCCCCTTCCTGATTTCTTATTTGTTTGCATGTTTGTCACACTTAAATGTTTCAGATAATCAAACAAATGTAAATATTAGTCAAAGACAACACAAGTAAACACAAAATGCAGTTTTTAAATAAATAAATATAATAATAAAAAATAAACTTTTATTATTAAGGTAGAAAGAAAATCCAAACCTACATGGCCCTGCGTGAAAAAGTGACTGCCCCTAAACCTAATAACTGGTTGGGCCACCCTTAGCAGCAACAACTGCAATCAAGCATTTGCGATAACTTGCAAT
>JBCNYH010000007.1:4460656-4472832 GCA_039654325.1 Tandanus tandanus
TGTGGTGTTTCGGGCATGTCCAACTGGGAAGAGACCCCGGGGTCGACCCAGAACACGCTGGAGGGACTACGTCTCTCAGCTGGTCTGGGAACGCCTTGGCATCCCCCCGGAAGAGCTGTAGGAAGTGGCTGGGGAGAGGGACGTCTGGACCTCACTGCTTAGGCTGCTGCCCCCGCGGCCCGACCCCGGATCAAGCGGAAGAAGATGAATGAATGAACTATTGGTTTAAAGCTAAACCTTGGACGTGTGCGTGTGAGAGTGGAGCGTGAACCTAGGAGCGTCTAACTTGCTCCTAGGTGTTAGTGTGAATGGTTGTGCCCTGCGATGGTCTGGCGGGCTGTTCAGGGTGTACCCTGTGTAAACCCAGTGTCAGCTGAGATAGGTGCCAGCCTCCCTGTGACCCTAGAATAAAGCTGTTTGGCAAATGAGTGAGTGATTCATGGGCTGGGACAGGAGTACTTTTTATTCTGTCCTGGGATTGAGACAGGTTTTTATTTTATCTTGTCATGAAATTAGGATTGTGCAGAATTATTTTTTTATTGTTATGAGATTGGGACAGGAATGTTTCAGTGCGAGTGAGATGAAAAATCCACTCCTGTTTCTTACTGCTCATAATGTACAGAAAAACAGATAAAGTGGGATAGTAATTCTCTCAATGCTGTGATTTCATTTATATAAAAATCTGTTTTGTATTTAATAAACGATATGGATTAAACACAGATGGTATTCAGCACTGCATGTCCCAGTTCTCTTGAGGATGAAACTATGAAGATGATATATTAGTACTAGAGTTTGATACAACATGCTAAAGAAAGGCCACTTTCTAGGTGCACTTGTTAGCACACTGCTAACTGTTCAACAGAGTTTATTAATGCAACACAAGACTCAAACTCAGGCTGTGTGACACGAGCACATTTCTAAAGAATTAGGTATGCACTGTTTTTATTTTTGTGATGCATCAATTCCAGCTGCATTCTATAGAAAGGCTGAAAACACGGCGAAAGCTGGATTTAACAAGTATTAGCAAGTAAGCTAAGATAACGCAACGCTTAGCCATAAGCTAGCGCTGTTGTACAGATTTAAGAGCTCCAGAGAACACGGCATCCTGCTTACTCCCAAAACCTTCTCCAGCTGGATCACTACAGCTCCTATATTCTACCCTTACTGCTGGAACAAAACGTGTACCAGCTTCCTTCTCAGGATAATGTAAAGAGGTCACGTGACACAAGCTTAGTGAAAGTGTAGTGATTTAAGAAGCAATCTGAAATTATCCTTCAAAAATCGATGGGGAGCTCAAAGTTTTTCAGGATTTTTGATTTTGCAATTGTATCACCCCGGGATAATGAAACTAATAGGACAGGTGATATAAATGAAGGCAAATCAGTGAGTGAAAGGTGGTGAGACAGTCAGTATATCCACATCTTCAGCTTTTTTCTGGTTTCATTTTTATTTTATTTTTACCCGGTAATGAATCCTTGAAGTGTCCCGTTGTAATTTAATGTGATGTGTTATGATGTGTTTGTTGTTCTTCTCATCACTGGCTCTTGTTGGACTTTGTGCAGGTGCTCGAGGTTCCCTCTGGTAACACTTTAGCCACACTTCATGGTCACACCAAAACGGTGCACCACTGCCTCTTCACCCAAGATGGACAAACTCTCATCACCTCCTCGGAAGATACCACCATCCGGGTAAATCTGTATTCCTGAAAGATGTTAATAAAATAATGTATTAATAAGTTATAGGGTGTATTTTAATAATGAGCTGAACCCTGTGTGTGTTACTATAGACACGGAATATAACAGCTTTAAATGTAAATACTCATGAGGGGTGATGTACCAAATAGTTCAGCACAGGTCTTGTAAAGTTCGGGGTGATTTTCACCAGTAGGTGGTGTTTTAATCCGTTTCATCCAATTAAAATAATCACATGTAGTGAATATTAACACCAGCACTGATCTTAATTACAGTAAATTAAAATAACATTAAAATAACATTAAAATTACATTAAGAGCCAAACATGCTAATGAACCACATGTACAACAAAAGGGTGTGTGTGTGTGTGTGTGTGTGTACACTGTTTATAGGGAATATTGTGTACGTATAATTTTTCTCTTTCTCTATTTCTCTCTCGTTCACTCTTTCACTCACTCACCCACTCACTTTCTGTTTCTGTCTCTCTCTCTCTTTCACTCACTCACCCACTCTCATTTCTCTCTTTTATTCCCTCTCTCTCTTGCTTTCACTCACTCACTCTGTCTCTCTCTCTCTGTCTCTCACTTTCTCTTTCACTCACTCACCCACTCTCATTTCTCTTTTACTCTCTCTCACTTTCATTCTCTCTCTCTCTCTCTCTCTCTCTCTCTCTCTCTCTCTCTCTCTCTCTCACTTTCACTCATTTTCTCTCTCTCTCTCTCTCTCTCAGGTGTGGAGGTGGATGACAGCAGGGCAATGCTTGATATTAGAAGGCCATAAGGAAGCCGTTAGAAGGTTTCATCCTCTGCCTTCCTCCTCTTTATCCTCGGCTCTGCTGTCCTGGTCATTTGATGGCTCCGTGAAGGTAATAGTCTGCAGAACTGTGCGTGTGTGTGTGTGTGTGTGTGTGTGATGTTACATAATAATTCAGAACAGGCAGCAGGAACAGATATATGACGTTTATGATGTGTATGACGTGTTTAAATATGTTATGTGTATAAAAATAAAGTGCATATATTGTGAATATAACGTATATAAGTGTTTAACGTGTGTGTGTATATATGCAGGTGTGGGATCTGAAATCAGGAGAGAAGCTCCAGGACCTGAAGTGCCATGAAGGTGCTGTTCTGTCGGGGGACGTGTCCCCTGATGGACAGCTCTTCTCCACCACCTCAGCAGACAACACTGCCAAGGTGAGGACGCGGGACAGTCTTTAATAAATAAACTTGTATGTTCTTCTTCCAACTCCAGGGAGACAGTTCTGTGCATGTTGTTCCTGCTGGGTTCTCTGCACGGTGGTGTAGTGGTTAGCACGGCCGCCTCACTACGAGGTCCTGGGTTCGACTACCGGGCTCAGCGAGGGTGCTTCTGGGTTTTCATGTTCCCCACGTGCTTGTGTGGGTTTTCTTTGGGTACTCTGGTTTCCTCCCTCAGTCCAGACTCCCTGCAACCCTAGCAGAATTAACGGATCTGCGCATGAATGAATGAAAATTCTCATTTTACTGGAATAGAAAGTGCATGTGATTAATAGAAAGGGGCGGAGCTTCCAGGAAGCGTTTGTAAATATCAAGTTCAGAATAAACATTACGTGGATTGATCCATCTGTCGGAGTGTGTGTGTGTGTGAGAGAGAGAGATAGAGAGTGTGTGTGTGTGTGTGTGTGTGTGTGTGTGTGTGTGTGTGTGTGTGTGTGTGAGAGAGAGATAGAGAGTGTGTGTGTGTGTGAGAGAGAGAGATAGAGAGTATGTGTGTGTGAGAGAGAGAGACAGAGAGTATGTGTATATGTGTGAGAGAGTGTGTGTGTGTGTGAGAGAGAGAGAGAGAGAGAGAATGTGTTTGAGTGTGTGAGAGTATGTTTGTGAGAGAGTGTGTGTGTTTGAGTGAGTTTGTGTGTGTATGTGTGAGTGTTTGTGTGTGTGCGAGTGAGAGAGAGAGAGAGAGAGAGAGAGAGAGAGAGAGAGAGAGTGTGTTTGCGTGTGAGTGTGTAAAATGCCGTATGGTTCTGTGCTTGTGATACTCATTCTGCTGGTGTTGAAACACTCATTAACGCGTAATGTAGTTCAACATTGGTTAATTAACACTGTGGGCCATTACCCTGTGTACACACACACACACACACACACACACACACACATTCTCACATTCTCTTTGTTTTCAGTGTGGTCAGCGCTAGTTTATTAATCTGTATGCGTGTAAATAATGAGGTGTTTTTCCTGGTGGCTGTAACAGTCAGAATACAGCTGTAATACTGGTTTCTTTTGCGCTGTGTCGCACTGTAGTAGTGTGCTCCTCTTAATATGTCACACATCCGGTCTCCATTTTTATGCTACACATAACGAGTCCGCGCAGGAGCTAATTCACCTGTTACTTTTATTGTTTATGTATGAACAGTGTCTTTAGTGCCGTGAGACCTGGCTTTATATGGTCGACAGTATAATCAGCTAAATAAAGCTGCAGTGTAGAAATTCCTCCACTTTATCTGTCGCCTATTTCTGATGCTCTGGAGCTCTGCTAAAGGCTGCTACAGCTAGGCCTCATCACCATCACCCTCGTTACAACTGACGCCCAAACATTCTTCTCTCGACCTCGCCGTGTATCCCGAACGAGGAGGACTGGACCGGACTTCTGTCTGCTTTTCTCCAGAGGGGGAGTCCGCATGAGTGTGTGTTTCACTGTTCCCTTCAGTGTGTTGTCTTCCTGCTTACCGGAAATAACGGATCGGTTTCTAATGACTACATACCATGCTCGGTTGGGATTAAAGAGGACCATTTAAGCAAACTGTCATCTGTTGGATTTTGTGATTTAAAGCCTTTTTTCACCTTTTCACTCCGTGGATTACAGACTGTTTCACTGTGAAGTGACTTGACTTGACTGTTTGGATGGAGTGAGTATTTTTAGTACGGTTTATATTAAACTTTTGCTTATCTGTTAGAGTCTGAGTTATTTGTATTATACTAGTTATGTTATTTTACTAGGACATTTTTCACTTAGCCATACACTTTTTTATTGGGTGGTGCCTTCTGATTTTGCTACATGCTTAGGCTTCAGCATAATAACAAAAAGATAGAAAGAAAAAAAAAAGATTTAAAAGTGCCATTGATTTTGGATCATATGACTTTAGTTAAAAAATGTGATATAAAGAAAATGCAATAATTCGTTGATCTAAATACTTGTAGTTGTTTTATTTTTGTACTGCTGCTTTTTGTAATCATATACACTAAGTCTAATTTAAAGGAGCTAATTTTATTTAACTGTAGTGTGAACAGTTACCTTGTTTTTTCTCCTAAACAATGCTAGAGCTATGTTTTTGTTTTAAAATGTCAGTATATAAAGGCATCTCACCCAGACGCACAAGCTGACGACTTTGACACTGACATGGACTTTACATCTATGACTTGTTATACTGTGCCTCACCGTACTCCCCAAGACTTAGAAGAACAGGTTCATAACCTACAGGCAGAAGTTGAAAGACTGCGGGAATGTCTGCAGGACTCTCTGAAGCTACATCGCAGCATCCTCAAACGATGGTAGTAGTCTGATAACCACTCCGATAGCTTGGTAGCCCAACAACCAAGCCCGGCCCCATGACCACTTCACAATGACTTTAGACAGGGGTGAGCCACATGTAGAAAATATGTCTCCTAACCCTCCAATTCACATCAGACATTTGGGAAACGTCAGGGGGAGGACATTATGCCAAGGCAATCCTCCCTCCAGACACTAACTGAGCTTCGCCAGCTTGCCACAACTCCACGAGAGTGGCAAGTCCTGATCCATGTTGAGGACACAGACTCTCATTCCCACTGGAACACTCTGGAACCAAAGTTAACTTTAATTCATTATCTGTGGAGGTGACCTTGGACACTGGTGCTTCACTCTCTGCGGTGTGGCTGATTTTGTATGTGTCAATAATGTCTATTCAAACAAAACACGTCAGTGGGCGGGACCATCAGGGAGTCTGGTTAACAATGTCACCTGCACCCCGACAGTGTGACTTGGCTCTCCATTGGCTTCATGGGGAAACGCTTCTACCAGCGTTTCACTATTATCCATAAACTATCCTCGCCTTTCATCCTAGGGATGGATTTCATGATTAGAGCCTCCCTGACCATCCATGTCCCATCCAGACCTATCCTCATGGATGATGTCCCTTGTCCTGTGGACGAGGATGTGGACTGCACAGCTGAATCATTCACTGCAGTGGAAACCATCATGTTATTGGTCGCCTTAAAATCCAGTCTCGAGTCGAAGGTAGATGAAGGTAGAGCCTGGAAGAGGGGCAGAAAGCAGCCATGCTCAGTCTCTTAACAGTTTGAAGTCATGTTTGATGGTCACTTGGACATGGTCATCTTGGACACACTTTAATGACTGAACAGACAATAGATACAGGGGATGCAAAGCCTGTAAAACTCCCTCCCTATTTTACCTCTCCAACTAAAAAGCGCATCATACAGGAGCAGGTTGAGAAAATGTTGCAAGATGGCATCATTGAGCCTTTCACTGGTCCATGGGCTGCCCCAGTCGTTATTGTAAACAATCCTGGCTCTGACCCAAGGTTTTGCGTGGACTTCAGAGGCATTAACCAGGTCACACAGAAAGACTCATACCCATTACCATGTGTCGACGATTCACTTGACTTCCTGGCAAGGGGGCGTTCATCACAACACTGAACTTAGTCCAAGGTTATTAGCAGGTGGCAGTTGCAGAGGAGTCACGACCAAAGACAACCTTCATTTCTCATTGTGGTCTTTTCCAGTTCCATGTATTCCCTTTTGGTCTCTGTAACGTGCCAGCAACATTTCAGAGACTAATAAACACTGTGCTGGCTGGTCTCATCTACAAAGCATGTGCTGTGTATTTAGAAGACATTGTTGCTGCGTTTCCCACATTCGAACAGCACCTCATTGACCTGAAAGAGGTCCTCAATAGACTCAAGGCTGCCGGCTTGTCTCTGAAACTTAAAAAATGCCAGTTCTGTCTGAGTGAGATCACATTTCTTGGCTACCGCATTACACCCGCTGGTATAAAACCTGATGGTGACAAAATAAAAGCTGTCATGGAGTTCCAAACCCCGTCTAATGTGAAACATGTCAGACAGTTTCTCAGCCTGACCAGATACTACAGGCGTTTTGTCCAGAACTATGCAGAGCCTCTCCATGCACTCACAAGGAAGGACACGGTTTTCTGCTGGGACAACAAATGTCAGGAAGCAGTGGACATGTTAAAGGAGCGTGTCACATCAGAAGTAGTTTCGAGACTACCAGACTTCACATGCCCTTTTCTTGTTCATAGTGATGCCGGTGACCTCGGTCTGGGAGCTGCATTGATGCAAAAAGACACGGACGGCTAAGAGGTTGTGGTGGCTTATGCAAGTCGCTCTCTTCATAAAGCAGAAAAACCATAATCCACCCCAGAAAAGGAGTGTTTGGCTGTGATTTGGGCCCTTGAACATTTCAGACCTTATGCTTTACTGCAGTCTCAAGTGGCTCATGTCTTGCCCTAACCCCTCTGGCCGTCTAGCCCGCTGGTCGCTGCGACTGCAAGATTTTGACTTTTCAATAGTTCACAACAATGTGCCAGACACCCTGTCTCGTAACCCCCTGCCCCTGAGCAATGACACGCCCACAGACCTCTTACCTGAGTACACTGTTATTGGCAGTTTAGACCTATGCACCTTGCCCCTGGTGCTTTTGACTGATCGCTCTTATTTGATACAGCTTCAGTCGGATGACCCAGACACAGGCCATCTTATCAGGAATCTTGAAGCAAACTCACATGCTTACCCAGACAAGAACAACACCCCCCAATTTGTCATTCATGATGGGTTGCTTTACTACTCTGACCCCAAAGCCAAGTGTGGTTTGCATACCCTGAAAAAACTGAAACTCTATGCTGAAAAAAACTGAAACACCTCAAAAGCCATGGGAATATGCAGGAGTGGATGGCCCACTGCCCCGAACTGCATCTGGAAACGTCTACTTGTTGGTCTTTTTTGACTATTTCTCTAAGTGAATTAAAGTGTGTGCAGTCAGGGAGGCAACGGCCCAGGTGGCAGCTGGGAACTTTGCCAGTGAGGTATTTGCCAGACATGGTGCCCTGACCTAACTTATCTCTGACAGAGGTTCACCCTTCGTCAGTGAGTTGTTTGAACATGTCGTTTTCACCCTGGGGTCCGTGCACAGGCTCACCACTGTACGCAAACGCAACAGAGCGTGTGAACCAGACACTCAAAACAGCTATACTTGCCAATATTGGGGACAAGCACACATCATGGGATAAATATCTATCTGCTTTGTACTGCGTGCAGCCCCCCATGAAAGCACAGGCCTCAGCCCTTCCATGATGCTGTATGGTCCGGAGCTGGACATCCCCCTCGACCTCATAGAGAAGCTAATGACTGTAAAAAAAAAAATTAAAAAAAGGGGGCAGGACTTTGTACTTATTCTTTGTGTGCTTTTGTTTTTCCATTGTATACTCTGTCCACTGTTATGTATATCAATATGCCTGACATCATGTCACTTTTCATTGCGTTCATGTATGGCAACATGTTAAGTGTAGCTTGGTTGCTTTTTCAGCTGTGTATGGCTGAGGACAGCTTTATTCTCACCAGAGGGGAATATATAAGTTAGAGTACAGCTGTAATACTGGTTTCTTTTGCGCTGTCGCACTGTAGTAGTGTGCGCCTCTTAATATGTCACACATCCGGTCTCCATTTTTATGCTGCACATAACGAGTCTGTGCAGGAGCTAATTCACCTGTTTCTTTTATTGTTTATGTATGAACAGTATCTGTAGCACCGTGAGACCTGGCTTTATATGGTCGACAGTATAATCAGCTAAATAAAGCTGCAGTGTAGAAATTCCTCCACTTTGTCTGTTGCCTATTTCTGATGCTCTGGAGCTCTGCTAAAGGCTGCTACAGCTAGGCCTCATCACCTGCACCCTCGTTACAACACGCCGCGGTCCTGTCCCCCTGTCCCCCTAACAGACTTGTTTTGATTACATAAGTGAAAAAACAATCTTCACACTGATGTACAAACAAAGAGTATCATTAACACACCTGTGTCACCGCTACACTGACTTGTGTGTCCTCAGGTGTGGAGCTGTTCATCATGGACGATGCTGTTCTTCCTGCAAGGTCACAAAGCTTGTGTGCGCAGCTGCCGCTTCTCCTGGGACAACAAGGGCCTCGCCACCGGTGATGACAACGGAGAGATCAGGGTGAGTGAGTAAGAAGAAGCAACATTACCGCCTGTTCACCTGTTCCTGGCTCAGGGGCAGACTCTTACCCATCCATGTCTTCCAGATGTTTCTCATGCTGCATTCGTCCTCATACACCACACGGACACACACACACATACACATTAAAATATCTTTAGACCTGTATCCTATAGGGCTGGGCGATTATGATCTAAAAGGTATACTGTGATGTTTTCTGACATTTTCATGATACCTCAGGATACACAGTGTTCTGTATCACACTATAAAAATCATGTTCAGTGATTAAAGAACAGGACAGAACATGCAGACTGACTCCAGACAGACAGGGGGCGCTCACACGCTCTTGTGCAGCCTGTTTGGACTCATTGTCATGGATACCTGATATAGACACATCAATCTCAACACAGGACACATGAGTATAAGTGTGTGTGTGTGTGATAATGATAATGTATCAATATATCGACCAGCCCTAATATTTTATAGACACTGATAATATTAATGAAATATTTCCAGCATGTCAGGAGGTCGAGTAAGCGGAGAAGTTAGCACATGATGAGGTAACAGATATTTGGGTTCTGTGTGTTTCAGAGTGAAATGAAGGTGTTTGAAGTGTTTATTTGGAACGTGTATTAGCACATTCTTGAATGACAGCCAAGGGGGTTCGATACCAGCTGTGTTCTGTTCTGTTCATGTTTATGGGCTTCGAAAAAAAAAAAACCCAGCGATCCGCCTCTTAATGAGGGAAGAAGGACAGCGGGGGGATCTCCTCCTCTCACTGCGACATGATATACAGCCAGAACAGGGATTTCAACTTCCATTCTCTCATCTCACGGTTGTTTTATTCTTTCTTCTTCTATCCTTTCTGCTCCTCATAAACATACCCCCCACCCCCACCCTGTCGTATAAACTCTACAAGCTGTGTTTTATACTTTAAACCTGCTGTTCAGAGAACTCAAGAGATGGAAGCCTCGATTCGTGTAATCCAAACCCTCCAGTGTCTCGCTGCTCAAACTTGTTTTTATTTATATATCGGTTCATTTGGCGAGGACAAGGACGATGGCGTGCACTACATCAGTTTCCATAGAAACCTAGCACGTTAGCATTTCCGCCTATGCTCCAGAACACTGTGTACCAATACGTACTAGAACTGGGCTAATAACACAACCATGTAAAAGCTTTCACTGCAGTGACCTTAAAACTCTTTGACCTGTTGACCTTTCATCACATGTCCATCAGGGCGTCTGTCAAACGCCATAAATCCAAATAAAAATAAATGCTCAGTGACTGTGAGTTAAATCCAGACAGTGCTACAGCCATCCATGATCAGGAGTCCCAAGAGAGCAAAACTGGGTGTGGGTGGGAGGGGCATACTTTCTCTCACCTGTCAATCACAGTGAAATTATCATGTGCATGCCCATAGAGAGCGCTTTTTACTCCGCACTGTAATGCTGCTGGCTTGTGATTGTGCTCACCATTGCTGATTGACAGCTGTCATATGGTCGGTGAATGGTACTAGCTCTGTCTCTTACTGAGTTCGTCCACCTTCATTCGCTTTAGTTTAAAAACATCATTACCATCAGGGAGCTGTAGGAATGGGTTCCTACAGCTGGGACGTTTGCTTGCCGCGTGCTGATGCTGGGCCTTTCAAACTCGGTATGCTGGCTAATTACTATGAGTGTTAGGCTGTTTGTGTGTGAGTGACCTTGACCTAGTTTTCAAGGTTACAGAGGCAAAACTCTATATTAGGCGTCCAGACATTTACTTGCTGCTTGTTCTATATTTTGAAATGGTCCTTTCAGCGAGAGTGTCTGGCCCCTGTGGTCTATTTTTTGAAACAGCTACCGTATCCAAGATTTGTATTTTCCAGTTTAAATGCTAAAGTGATAGAGAGCTGGTAACAGCATGCATGGTTTACATTTTTAATCATTTAACGGAACGTACCCTGCCTCACCTGTGCAGTGAGTTGCTCATACACGTCCTAGCTTTTTATCCAGGCACAACCCTGTGAGGTTCAACTCCTTCATGTTGTAGTAATGTTTATCTTCTTCAACCAAGTCAATGATATAAAACCTCCTGAACGCAGTTTGGGAGATAATAATTATATCCATCCAAAGATTTGTAGGTTTTCAGTGATTGTTGTGTGTGAAGTTCAGGGTAGTGTGTCAGATAGGGTAGATGTAAATATCTGGGATGCTTTATGGATCAGGAGTCTCTCCAGCAACCACCAGTTTATTATAAGATCTATCCAACGCAACTTTATCCAAGTTTATTTAGGCCATTGTTGGTTTTAACGAGACTGCACGGATGTACTCTTGTCTTTTCTTTTGCCAACCTGTGGTTGTGCAAACACACAGATGCACACAGATGCACACAGACGCACACATACGCACACATACGCATGCACACCAGTACTTTCAGTAATAACCACCACGTCTTCTCGGCCACAAGGTGCTAATGTGTTTTTGTTTGGTGTTTATCCCGTGTGCAGCTCTGGGACCTGTTGAATGGAACCCTGCTGAAGATTTGCTCCCGAGAGACCAAGGACTCGATGCACTCCTTCCATGGGGGCTGGGTGACTGATTTGCACTTTTCTCCTGATAACAAGGTCCTCGTCTCTACTGGTGGATACATCAAGGTATACACACACACACACACACACACACACACACACACACACAGACTCAGTACTTGGGCTCTGATCAGATCTAGTCTGTGTTATGTTAATAAACAGATCGAGCTGCAGGTCAGATTATTTAATTGTTATTCTTTTTATTTTTAGATTTTTTTAAAATAAAGTATTTGTTGAACTTTGTGCTGATGTTTGTACTGTTATATGTGTGTATTTATGTGTCTTCTCATCCTTGGTAAACGGTTACTATGGATACCATGGAGGTGTTGTGAGAGTAGTAAGTGATGAATGCGAGGCTGTTTTCCTTGAAGCTACTCTGAATGTTGAAGGGAACGGTTGAGACGTATTTTAGGTTCATCTGAGTGTCCTTGGTGATAGGCTGCTTATTAGTGTGAACCTGGTGCTTTATTGGAACGCATTACCCCATCATTCATGTCAAGCTTCAGTCAGGATTTAAATTGCTCCCTACATTCCTGTGCTTGCTTGTGATCCGTTGTTGGGAATGGTTTTATTAAAAAAGTCTAGACAATATATCAGATGGCCGGGTGGTCAGGGGTTGAAGCCCCACTATCACAGAGTTGTCACTGCTGTCCCCCCAGTGCAGCTAACTGGGTTATCAAAGGCCAGCCATGTCTC
>JBCNYH010000007.1:4475790-4488529 GCA_039654325.1 Tandanus tandanus
GTAAACCAATATATCTATGATATGGCAAGAAACAAATGTATCACTATATGATCAATTACTAGTATTTATCTCCTATTAAAATTCCCTTACCAAATAAATTCAAACACCACACAAGTATTGGTTTGTTAAACAAAATACCGTTCCTTTTACTTAGAAATAGATAAAATAAATAAAATCAGGTTTGGGTTCACTGAAGTATGTTTCTTACATCTAATAATGTGAATCACAGTAATATTTCCCTTTAAAATAAAATAACTCGAAAACAGGTTACCAATCAACAAAAATGCAAATTACTGACAATTTAGATCAACAACTAATTCAGTGGGCCCACACTCAAACGCACACACACACACACAAGCCGGCATAAGTTAACCAAATAAAACAAACCCCAATGCAGGCCTGATGCGTCGCTTGGGAGCGGAGTGGCCCAAAACTATTGGCAGTTTGACTCAGAGAGCAATAAAACAAAATATGTGGTACCTTATTTCAGTTCTGCGTCCAATCCACAACTTAACTAGTCTCTTGTCCTCTGGTGAAGAGCAGAACAGCAAGCAGATATCCGGGAATGGTGTACTTCTCTGCAGCTAATAATTTAACTAGTCGGTCAGTGTCCGGTGATGCACGAGGTGGCAAAGGTGTCCAGAGATGGCGTGGTCTCTCTAGCATAGTTAAAGAGCTTTGAGCACTAGCTTTGTAGCTCTAGCACACCTTTAATAAGTCCTCACAGTTTCCACGTTGAAACGAAGAACATAAGCCTTTAGCGAAAGCTGGATTAGCTATACAGTGGCTAAGAGTCCATTCACTTTGCTAATGAATGCTAACAAAATAAACACGATAGCTAATGTGCTAGTATACACCTGCAAACTAAAACAAACACGTGAACCACTAAAAGGACAAACTTCGGGTTGAAATATCTCCCGCTGCTCACAGAAAACATGTAGAAGGAATGTCCTAGTAAAGACTGTCAAGTAGACAAGCAAAGACACCAACTACACACTTGTTTGTATAAAGTTTACACAGACTTTTTTAGCGACTTCATCAGTCAACCACAAACGTAACACTAACTCTTACTTCCTCTTTCCCGATGCGCATCTCTCTGATTCAAGCCACCATTGAATGACCAGTATTGATCTGCATCCCAAATACTATTTCCTCCCAGTACAATGAACTTGTCAAAATAAAACACATTTATTACATCTTGTAATTTTTTACCTATTTATTACATTTTACTTTTTAAATCATATTTATGATAAACTTTTTAACACAGTTTTAACCAGGTTACAATTATATTAAATATTATAAAATATTTCCATTCAGTGTTGGGTTAATTTTTCCCCAACGACCTTGAATTGATGATGAGAAAATTAAACCACTCCATAAAGTCTTCCCCAGCACATCCCAAAGACTCTCAATAGGGTTAAGGTCAGGACTCCGGGGTGCCAATACATGTGAAAATGATTCCCTGAGCCACTCGCTCACTATTCAAGCACCAGTTTTACATCTGTGGCGTCAGGGAGAAGGTGTCCATTCATATGAAAACCAGTTCATTCAGTACATTCAGGTCATCAGATTAACCACAATGTTCAAAACGCAATTTTCTCCAAAGTTGCTTAAAAGGCCAAAAATTCCTGTCAGGTTTTGGTTAGTTGCTCCAAAACTAGACAAATGTGTTGGAAAATTTGGTTTCATTTTAAAGCTTAGGATATTGGCTAGAAAATGGTTCCAGTAACTCAGTGAATAATTTCCAACTAAGTACCCACTTAGCTGTGATGGGTCACATATGTATATTTAAAATCAGGTGGTTTTTTACAGTTTTGAAGTTGCAATCTGCTAAAATCTGTTTAATAGTTTGCATTAACCAGTTTGAAAAGAGCGAAATTGAGCGAAATGAGAATAGGACACGAATTCGTCAGCTCATATACAATGCGTAAAACAATGTGTAAATTATTGGCAATAAAAACAGTATATACAGATTGTATAGACAGTATATACAGATCCACTCCGGGGTCGGTCGTGGGGGCAGCAGCCTAAGCAGTGAGGTCCAAACGTAAAATTAACAGTTTCAATAAGTAATTTCAATAAGTAATAAGTAATTAAAGTAACATATCAGATATAAACTAGTGAACCTCTAAATAAAATAAAACTCAGCACATCTGCACATAATACAAGCTTCCATTCACACACATCTACAAAAAACTGCGTCTATAAATTTTAGAACAATTTCAGATTAAATTACATATAATGAATGTTCAACGTAAAATTGCGAAGACTTTGAATGTTTCATGAGCTACAGAACAGAATGTCATCAAACGATTCCGTGAGTCTTGAGAAATCCCTGCACTCAAGAGACAGGGCCGAAAATTAATATTGGATGCCTGTGAATCTCTGAGCCCTCAGGGGACACTGCTTTAAAAACAGGCAGAATTCTGTCATAGGAATCACTGCATTTGCTCAGGAACACTTCCAGAAATCCCTTTCTGTGAATAATTTCTGTTCTACTGTGAATAAAATATGGGATTATTCTTTACATCTTACACATTGTCCCAATACTGTTGGAACAGAAAATGTATAATTAAAAGACAGAACATTTATTTTTATTTTGGTCTTTTATGACTGTGCCCTATTTAACCTTCTGACCTCATGTTTAACCTTTACGTTTTCCATCAGCTCATAAAATGGTAATCTGTGTGTGTGTGTGTGTGTGTGTGTGTGTGTGTGTGTGTGTGTGTGTGTCCTGTGAGATGCAGATTATAATATGATGTGTGAAAGAGATTTCCTCTGTTGAGGGACAGACTCTGCCTAAGCAGAACACACGATCTCTCGGGTTTTCAAACTATATTCACACTCTGGATCTTCACCTTTCGTGAAGACAAGGCTCACTTGGTCTGTCAGCCTCAGAATAACACACACACATACAGCATAAAAAAGCTTTTACTCTATGTTCCCTATGGGCGCTATGTACATCAGGCTTTAAAGGTGATGGGCAAATATAATTTTTTGATGATAATTTGCATGTCCCTAAAGTAGAAAGTACGTGAACAGAAGAAATTGTTTATCATTTGCTGGTATTTCTTAGAAAATTGATAATTTTTGGACTGATGCTGAATCTGAATTTCTTTTCAGCAAATTCCATGACCACTCGGTGAGTGACGTCATTTGAGTGAAACGCTGGTACAGCAAACTATTTCTGGTTAGCTTTGTTTACATGCTTGAGCGGGTTCCTGCTTGCTTTATCCTTATTATAATCATGCCTTATTGTAGTGCCGTAAGTTACAACAATGGGACTAGATCAGGTAAAATTTTATATCTGTTTCTAAGTGAAGAGAACAGAAGAAAAGAATGGGCCATTCGTGTAAAGCGAGCTGTAGGAGACTGGAAGAGTGGAAGCTGGGCAAATATTCCTACCTTTGTTCCAGTCATTTCATGGACCACAAGCCCAGCTTTGTCCACAAACCCAGCATTGTGAAAAGTTTGGAGATGTGTTTAGGGCAGAATAGACTGAGGAAGGATGCTGTACCGACAGTATTCAAACAAAACCCTGGGGGTGAAGGCTGGGGGTAAATTGGCTCTAATCTTATAAATAGATATCTACTATAATCTAGACCTACAGCAGAGCCACAGAGCTAGATGTAGTGATCAGCAGATAAAAGTACCTTTATGGATTACTGTAGCAATGTACATGTTTCACTATTGTTTGTTACAAGTTATTAGGTCTGAATGGAGGCCTCTGGTTTTCAATACAAAACAGACTATCTATGATACAATAACAGACTATCTATGCCTGGATTTTCACGTTTATGCTTTTTATTCCTCTCATTATTTTACACTCTGTTCGGTGTGTGTCTGTGCTGTGTTTGATTTTAACACTGTGTTTACATGATAGCCAGTTGTGCTAATGCTACTTGTTGATATGGAATATTTCCATTTTGTTTCTCAGTACGGTAGATAATAATGTGTTATTTTACATTTTATAGTGGAGCTCCGGAGCTCTGAAACCATGGGCTCGATTCTGTTGTCGCGTCCGTGCTCACAGGCAACCGCCGCCTCCACCGTGCACTTGAACTTGGAAAAAATGTTCTTGTTTAGTCAGTGGGTTTTCATTTTTAAGGAGAAAGTACCATATCAGTTTTAGGCAGCCCCTAAATATTGATATTATTCTGAGTTCAGATAGAAAAGCAGGATGAATTTACCAACTGAAAAACCCTGCCGTTCTGAGCAGATGGTAGCTGCTGAGTATAAACTGGATTTATTTTAGCAGTGAAGGTTATAACCTGTCCATGCACTTAACTTTAAGTTAAGTGAGGCTTGAATTGGAGCTCAGAATAGTTTTTCTCTCTAAACATAGAATATTAAATGCGAAATGATGCATGTTATTACCAACCTTACCATAAAAAGATGATCCATAACAAAAGAAAACGGCAATCTCACTAGGAAATTTGCCCGTGACCTTTAAATTTCGACTGTATTTTCTTTTGCATATTTTTTTTTTATTTGTATTGAAACCGGGCCAGATTTTATTTAGGAACAATTTATCTTTTTATAATTTTATTATTATTATTATTATTATTATATATTGTTTTAATTTAATTTTTGGGGTTAAACCTTTGTTGTTTCTTTGGTTTTTTTTGTTGTTGTTTTTTTCGTATCACACTGACACACTTTCCCATTGTTCTGCAATATTATTTAAGAGATGAGATTAGAACCCAGGGGGGAAACATTGAAGATGGTTGGGATTATGTAGACAGAGAATTGCTGTCTTTATTCCAACATCTGTTCAAAAACTTTCAAAAAACAAAAAATATCCCTTCAAATCTTTTCTATTACTGCCAAACATACAACTGCACAATTTATCTCGTCCCTCCTGAGGGACCAGCTGCTTGAGAAAATGGTCTGTGAACAGTTTGTGTGATGAATGTCCTACCGACCTCCAACATCAGTCATTTTTAAGAGCTGGACTATACAGACATCTCCTGAGTGTATGAGAGATGCATTGCCATGTTCATGGTGAGGCTTGTTCTGGTGTGTGTTCACTTTTTTGAGTAATACATTCAATAAGGAGCTGGAGACATATAGATATACAGAAACATGGGTGTCTGCAGGAGCAAAGGAAGGAAGGAAGGATGAGTTGACGGTCATCAGTGGTGTGAAATCCATGTAAGCATATGAACTCAGAAAGAGAGGGCAAAATCCACATGGTACAGATGTTGATCCCCTTTATGATCCGGGTACAAAAAGCAAACCATTATGACTGACTGAGGACCAATCTGGCAGCAAGAAGCTTCTCACTAATGACCTCAAAACTCTTGCATTTTATAAATGTACATTTATAGTCACCTTCCCAACATGCACCTGAAGCTCGTAGTAGGATTACAGTGAACGTCTTTTATAACACTGTGAAGAAAACTTTTCATTACATTTTCCAAACCGCTCACGCCATGCAAATGTGCCTCATTGATAAGGAAAAAACATCTAATTTGCTTCTGGAACATCAAGAAGAACCGTCCGAAGAAGTGTCCGTCCGTCCATCCCTCTTGCATGTGTATACACATGAGAACCCTGTGGTGATGTTTCTCATGCTGGTACATATCCGTGGTAATGGTTCTCGATCTTCTCCTCCAAACTGTTACTTGTTTCAAGCCATAAAATAAAATACACTTTTTAATTAAATTAAATAAAATACACCTTTTTAATAAAATAAAATACACTTTTTTAATAAAATAAAATACACTTTTTAATAAAATAAAATACACCTTTTTAATAAAATAAAATACACCTTTTTAATAAAATAAAATACACTTTTAATTAAATTAAATAAAATACACCTTTTTAATAAAATATACTTTTTTAATAAAATGAAATACACTTTTTTAATAAAATAAAATAAAGTACACTTTTTAATAAGATAAAAATACACTTTTTTAATCAGTTTGGATTGGCTGACCCTGTGACCCGCGCGGGGTAACTTGTATTAAAAATAAACGTTACGTGAGCTGCTGTTGCTCTCTGGAGAGATGTGGATTCTGTTGGTCTGTCTCTGTTTTCTCTCTCTTTTTCTTTTTTCTCTCCCAATCACATGACTACATTTTTCTTCCTCCCACATGTGGATTGTCTGAGTGGTTAAAAATGTAGGACATGTACGTACTGGTGGATCTCCACGACGTCACTCATTCTTGCACATTTCCAGTCCATCTGCTGTGTTCATGTTCTGAAAAGCCAGATTCCTTCCCTCCATCTTTCCCGGTCTTCCCTTCCTCTCCTTCACCACATTCTTTCCCTTCACCACATTCTTTCCCTTCACCAGATTCCTTTTCTGCACCATATTCCTTTCCTTCACCAGATTCCTTCACCCCATTCTTTCCCTTCACCAGATTCCTTTCCTTCACCCCATTCTTTCCCTTCACCACATTCCTTCCTCTCCTTCACCCCATTCTTTCCCTTCACCACATTCCTTCCTCTCCTTCACCCCATTCTTTCCCTTCACCATATTCCTTCCTTTCCTTCACCACATTCTTTCCCTTAATCACATTCCTTCCTTTCCTTTACCGCATTTCTTCACCAGATTCCTTTCCCTTCACCACATTCCTTCCTTTCCTTCACCACATACTTTCCCTTCACCAGATTCCTTCCTCTCCTTCACCACATTCTTTCCCTTCACCATATCCCTTCCTTTCCTTCACCACATTCCTTCACCACATTCTTTCCCTTCATCACATTCCTTCCTTTCCCTTCACCACATTCTTTATCTTCACCAGATTCCTTTCCTTTCACCCCATTCTTTCTTTTCACCAGATTCCTTCTTTCCCTTTACCACATTCCTTCCTTTCCTTCACCACATTCCTTTACCACATTCTTTCCCTTCACTAGATTCCTTTCCTTCTCTACATTCCTTCCTTTAAGTCACCTCTGCTCAGTAACACAGAATGTCCTTCACTTTTACTCTGAGATCTATTTTTTCTTGTATTTCACACTCTCTTGCTCAGTTCTGCAGTGAGTTGCTGCCAGAAACTCAGGTGTAATCGAGGCGGTCTCTCACTCTACCACTTACAAGATGTCCATTTTTATGCAGTTATAAAAACAAACGATGAAAGAATACCGATTTCAGTTTTGCGCATCTGTCGTACATTCTGAATCCTAATGGTGCTTTTCTCACCTTCACCACTGACAGAGACGCGCTGCAGCATTACACTGATTGCATGGCTTGATTGATGGACACACACTTGTGCAAGGTCAGTCTGCATTTTCATAGAGGAGGGTGGGGACGGAGAAGGAGATGAGGACAGAAGGGGGAGGAAGCAAAGCTCTTAATAATGTCTGGGTGCATTTTGGGACGCGCACTTGTGCTATTGTCTCAGCTCTGAGAGAAGGTGGGACACGACACAACTACCAGCCTGTCGTCTCTTTCAGGAGAGGTGTAGAGAAAAGTGGTGGATATCGGGGAGTGGTGTGTGTTTCCTGGTGAATGATTTAACTTGTTCTTGTTCGAGGACTTCTGTGTTTCTGATTTCATCATCCTTGGCTGTTTGTTTTGCAGCATTAGGAATTATAAATAAATGTGATATATATATTTATATATTTATTAAATAAATTTATATATAAAATATATAATTTACATTATAGGCCAAAAGATTGTGGATACCTGACTATCACTTTGGAATTTTCCCCTAAATGTTGACACATGTTGGAAGTTGTAATTTCCTACAGCCACGCCCCAAAATAGTGGAAGTATAAGAGTGGAGCCTATTATATAATATATATAATATAGTCTGTACTCAATTCAGAAACATCCACAGAGGCTGAGGTGTAGAAATGTTTTATATACTACACTGGAATAACAAACAAACTAAAACAAAATTTTTATTGTTAATTTTTATACATTTTAACTCTGACAGAAGTAAGTGATGTACACGCTTCACGAGCATAACTAAACGCTGTGCAGATAAAGGTGGGTTTTAATAACCTACTAGAGTGTATTCATTAAACATTTCAGTAAATATTACACAGAAACACAGGAAAAACAAACTTAAACAAGATTCTTATGATTTATTTTTCATTTAAAAGTGTGACAATGATGTCACCGCCTGCTGCAAGTGACTGTAATGAACTCTGAGTGTCGGTCGTTTGATTCACACATTATCCACTCGGAATAAAGAGTTTTCATCCCCTGATAGTGGACCAATCAGATTTTGCCATTCCTGTGTAGTGTGTATAAAAGTTTCTGTTGTTTTTTATTCTTAACACCTGTTTTTAGGGATTGTGTTCATTGTAGAACTTGATGGGATAATTATTATTATTTTATTTCCCACCTCAGAACTTTATTATTGCTTACAGAGATATCAGAATCATGTCCATCCTTTATTGATTATTTTTGACGTGTTCTGTTTCTCACTATGTGTTCTGTATATATTTATAAACATGACAGTTATTTGCACTTGTTTATGTTCAGCAATTCTATCACACATCAGAGTCATCTAAGTAAACGAGTGTAAGTATGTGTCTCACTGGTGTAGTCCTGTCCTCCACAGCCGTGTTGTTTGTGATTAATGGCTTGTTGTTTCTCTCTCTCAGTGGTGGAGCGTGGACAGAGGAGAAGCGCTGCAGACCTTCTACACCTCAGGAAACAACCTGAAGCGCATCTGCGTCTCGCCTGACTTCAAAACGTTTGTCACCATTGACAATATTGGCATCCTGTACATCCTGAAGCAGGTGGAACAGGAACAGCTTTAGGATGAACCATCTACAACCCAGACTCATAAATCAGTTCCTGCCTTTTATTTCGGGCTCCTTTAGAAGGTTTAGTGAATTCAGCTGTAACCTGTGAAGAAACGTCTCGCTGTGTGTATCAGCTGTCGCTGTGTGGAAGCAAATCAGTGCTTTTCTGGGACAATCTCTGTCTTTCTGTTCTAAATTAAAACCAAGTTCTCAAGGACACCACGTCGAAGGGAGAACAAATCCCTGCACCACACTGTGCCTGAGCGTTCTGAGCGTTCGGATCTATCAAAAAATAACCCCATTTGGAAATCACTTTCTCTCAGAGTCGATAGGATCAGAATAAAGTTCTAATTAGTAATGACGTGTTCAGATGTTAATGAAAGAATCTGAGCAGGTAGATCTGCACTGTCGTATTTGAAGGCCTTATACAATAAACCCTCGAAAACTCATTCGATCACAACTGAAGAACAAAGGTTAAAATAAATCAGCTGTGAACATTTAGTTGTGTAAATGAAATTAATTCAAGCGCACAATTATTGGTTGTTTTGCAATAGAATATTTTGGTGACGGGTACTAGATAGATTATTGGTGTATATTATAGATTACTGGTGCACGGTGGTTCTTGAATGTTTGAGAAATTTCCTAATTTTTTTCATAAATTTCACTGAAAACATCAGATTTTTACACAAGTCTTAAAAGTATAGGACCCAGTTAAACAAATGAGACATACATATATTTGTTTATTTCAAGACGTCTCTGACACTGGACAATATTCGTGAGTGCACGATCAGGAAAACACAATGCGTTTCAATCATATGCCTGGCAGAGTTGCAACATCACTGCCTTCCTACAGTTCACTGAAGATCACATGGACAAGGACAGGAGGTCATTACAAAATTTGGTTGACGTTATGCGTTATGTTTGTAGAAAGAAAAAAACTGCATGGCAGCATAAACATCCCATGTGTGAAACATGATGATGGTGGCATCATGGTTTGGGCCTGTTTTGCTGCATCTGAACCAGGACAGCTTGGAATGAACTTTTGGTTCACTGGAATCATTTTGTGGTGACATGCATGAATAATAACAGCGGAAACATGGTTTTAATATTTCCATGTATTAAATGAAAAAGATAACTTATCTAAGTTATTTGAACCCTTTACTCAGATGTTTTGTTGTGTCATTTTACAGTTAGAACCTCTGCACTGCTGGTCATAAAATGAAGTTTTCTCAGGTGAAACTGTGGCATTTGTATTGTACACTATTCAAGACTTTTCTATAAAACTGTTGAATATCTCTTTAACATGGCTTTATAAAACTTTTATAAAACATCAATAAAAGTTTTTTGATTAAATAAAAAATACCAGTCAAATTAGTTCTAGAATTCATTTGGGATTTGGTCTTTACAGTTTTATCAGTCATGTTTCTATTAAAGCTCTGCATATATTATAAACCTTACTGTGAAATATTAAGTGAAAAAAAAAAACTTTTTTCAGTCTGTATTTCACTGTATTTGTTTTTGCTTGATTTATAGAGAAAATTGACCGTCATTAGTCTAAAAAAATAAACACACCCATCAGAAGCGGACCAAAAACTTTAGAAATGCTAAATCACCAATTTAGTACATTGAATTTACTGTAAAGGTCAAGAACACCAAAAGACCTGGAAGACCACAAAAGACAACTAAACCCATTCACAACATCCAATCAAGACAAGAACACTGGAGGATTGTGATTACCTCAGCATGCAAACGCTGGTGACACTCGAACAGAAAGGCCACATTAGACTTTGTTAGGAAGCCTGCATAGTTCATGCCTCGTTATGTCCTCGTTAAGGAACTGGTCACTGTTGTTTACTGATGATGTGGCTGCTGACAGAAGCAGCAGGATGAACTGTATAGAGCTATACTTTCTGCTCAGATTCAGTCAGATGCTGCAGAACTGAAGGTCCTACACAGTACAGAGGGCTAAAAACCCAAAACATACAACAAATCCACAAATAGGCAGCAACTGAAAGCGGCTACAATAAAGACCTGGCAGAGCATCTGAAGGGAGGACACTCACATGGGTTCCAGAGTTCAGGTGGTACGTGACTGCAAAGGATTTGCATTTAAGTATTAAAAATGATCCCAATGTTAATAATTGTTTTGTCTCATTACTTTTAAGCCTCTGAAACTGAAGCAATTCTTAAACAGTTCATTCAATATTTTGTTAAAGGCTTTAAATTACAGCTGAAATCCTTCAACCACATCAGGACCGCTTCATTTCATATCTATTTTTTTTGATAAATAAAGAGAAATTTACACAATTTGACACAAAGATTTTATGGATTTAACTGATAAATAATTAATAAAATAAATAATTCAGGACTTTGTTGTCATTAGTGTATAAATTTCCTGTGACTCTACCTGACGTACTGTAACTAGAAATCACTGTTTTTCTGAGCTGAGAAAAACAAGTCTTTTATATCTACATAAGGGGCGCGGCCTCTTCCAAAAACCATCATGTTGCACGGATAGACTAGCCCAGAACAGACAAACCACTACAGAGCAACGTCGACTTTTCACCATTTGACTGTAAATTTATGAGATGAAAAAGAGGAAATTTGCTGCAGTCACCAATTTTTGTTTGATTTTGAAGCTTTCTTTCTTAAATGGGTTTGTTAGTTTGTAACTGTCAGAGCTGTTCACCACATTAGCTGCACATCCTGGTTCAAAGCTACACACATTCAATGAGGTCTTCAACCTCAGAGCTCCTGACACTTAATTCTGTAAGCTCTGAACATCTCCACCATCGCTTTCCTGGCTTCTCATTGGTGGAATTCATTTGCATCAAAGTAAAGCTGTCTCAGTGTTTGATTGTTGGATATTTTTAATATTCTCTCATTTCTATGTGTGTCTATCAGAGCAGAACGAGCTCTCAGCGTTGGTATTGCTGACACTGCAGCGGTCATGCTCTCTCACTCTTGGACTCTTGGCAGTGATTAAAGTTGGCAGACATGAGATCACTGTGCTCGACCCTGCATGTACACACAGCCTTTAACACACACACATATGAAATATACAGAAAAGCTGCCAGAACTCTGATCTGATGCTTCTGAAGTTATTTTTCGCTTCTTCCACAAAACTGTGCATTTATTTGTGGACTAAAATACGATGCAAAGGGCGGCACGGTGGTGTAGTGGTTAGCACGTCCGCCTCACAGCAAGAAGGTCCTGGGTTTGAGTCCTGGGTGTTTCTGTGTGGAGTTTGCATGCTCTCTCCATGCCTGCATGGGTTTCCTCCAGGTACTCCAGTTTCCTCCCACAGTACAAAGACATGCACAGTTGGCTGTTCCAAATTGTCCCTAGGTGTGAGTTTGAATGGTTGTGTGTGTATGTTGGCCCTGCGATGGACTGGTGAGCTGTTTATTGTGTATCCTGCATTTGTCCAGCATCGGCTGAGATAGGCTTCAGCCTGCCTGTGACCCTAACAGGATTTAGTGGTTCAGCAAACAAATGATTGAATGAATGAATAAGTGTTGTTGTATTTTATGCTTCTTTACTGCCAGATTAAGTGAATATCTCAAGATTTACCACAATGACATGATGAGCAGCTCCAGTACGTGTGATGTGTTTGGTAATGATGCTAACGATGATAAGCTTGTAGAAACCTGGAGAAGTTTCAGTGATACGATGCCCAATTAGCAGCACTGAACTGTCCTGATGCTTAAACTCGCTCGGTAACTGGCTAGCTGTTAGTTTTCTGTATTAGTGAAATGAGAACTTTTAAAGGAGATATAAAAATCTTACTAGTCTGATGTCATCATAATCAATGTCATCGGTTTCTATATTACTTTTAGTATAGCTTCAATCACATCTTATTTAAATATGTTTGTATTTAGGTAGATAAATAGGTGTCACCTACTGTCAGGTGTCAAAACTTATGAAAATCATGGAGTACAAAAATAAATGTTTAAATATTCAATTCAATTCAATTCAGTTTTATTTGTATAGCGCTTTTTACAATTGACATTGTCACAAAGCAGCTTTAC
>JBCNYH010000007.1:4519156-4534156 GCA_039654325.1 Tandanus tandanus
CACACACACACACACACACACACACACACACACACACACACACACACACACACACACACACACACACAAATACACACCCACACGCACACAAACACCTACCATTCATTAAATATTAATGTCCTTACTCAATGACATCAACACCGTGGGTGTGAATAGTTGAACATGCACCTCCACTGTGTGTGTGTGGGTGTGTGTGTGTGTGCGCGCGCGCGCGCGCGCGCGTGTGTGTGTGTGTGTGTGTGTGTGTACACACTCACCTGGTAAATACTAAAGTCAGCCATGCGCAGTACGATGGAGCTCGACATGAGCTGGGACCTGGGGCTTTGTGATTGGGAGAATGAAGTACTAGTGCTGGTAGAGATTTTGCCTGTGAAGGAAAACACACACACAGACATCTGATGTCCCACACTCACACATCTCTGTGCACATCTCTGTGTGTGTATGTGGCACCCCAAATGCACACCAGAGAGGTACCTGGCTCCAGGCACCAGCAGCAGTGTGGGAACGGATCCCAAGCTTCAGCACCAGAGTCCATCTGCCTAACTACTACGCCAGCACTCGGCTCCTCTATGGGGACACACAACCCATTACTACTGGCCACTCGTTCCCATCCACACAGTTTTATTTTAATTTTGATGAGGAAAGGATATGTTAATTAGAGATATGCTGACTTAAATATTACACATAATAATGTTTTTTATGAATATTGCAGCAGGTGTACACCAGGTGTACAGTCATGTGCAGGTTATAACAGGGCAGAGAAAAGGCATTATGCAGCCTCGGGCTAAAGAAAGTGCAGAAATCTGTACTGGTGAGCAACTATACAGTCTGATAGTCGTCAAGAGGAAGGACCTGCGAAAGCGCTTCCTTCTGCACTGAGGCAGAACATTGCTTTACGCATGGGGAGGGCGAGTGGGCACAGTCTTGATAACTTAGAGTCAGCGATACCCTCTCCACCCCAGGAAGAAGGAGGAGGAGAAGTAGAAGATGAAGAAGAAGAAGAAAGAGGAGGAGGAGGAGAAGAAGTAGAAGAAGAAGAAGAACTGGGAGGAGGAGGATCAATAGCTTGCAAAAGTATTCACCCCCTTTGTATTTTTCCTATTTTGTTGCATTATAACCTGGAGTTTATGTAATGGACCTACACAGAAACTGGTGAAGCAAAAAAACAAAAAAAGATTATTTTGAAAAGTGGCGCATGCATATGTATTCACCCCTTTGCTATGAAGCCCTAAAATAATACCTGGTACAACAGATTACAGTCACAATTCACATAATTAGTTGAATAGCTCCACCTGTGTGCAATCCAAGTGTCACATGATCTCAGTATACATACACCTGTTCTGAAAGGCCCCAGAGTCTGACCAATGAGTTCTCCAAACAGGTCAGGGACAGTTGTGGAGAAGTACAAATCAGGGATGGGTTATAAAAAATATCTGAAACATTGAACATCACACAGAGCACCATTAAATCCATTACTGAAAAAAATATTTTAGGTTTTGAAAGAATTGTGGGACCACAACAAACTTGCATTGAGAGGGCCGTCCACCAAAACTCACAGAGCAGGCAAAGCGGGCATTAATCAGGGAGGCAACAAATAGACCAAAGGGGCTGGAAAGTTCCAGAGTATAGACTGATGTATATGTCCATAAGACCACTCTAATCTGTACAGTCCACAGAGCTGGGCTTTACAGAAGAGTTAAGAGAAAAACTGAAAAATGCATGTTTAGAGTTCACCAAAAGGCATGTGGGAAACTCCCCAAACTTATGGAAGAAGGTCCTCTGGTCAGATGAGATTAAAATCAAGGAAAAAACCGAACACCTCACATCACCCCAAGAACACCATCCCCACAGTGAAACATGGTGGTGGCAGTATCATGCTGTGGGGACTGGGAAACTATTCAGATTTAAAGAGACACCATTTTTCATGTTTATGTCTTTAAAATCGTCATATTTTATCGAACTGAAGCAAATATAACGTTGCAAATCAAAGAACACTTGTATGGAAACTTTGAATTGTGCGCCATTGAAAAATTGAATACTCCTGCACTGAAAGTGCACCGAAGCAGAAGGCAGAAATGACGTCATTGGCAGAAGTCCAGTCTCGTGAAGCTGCTCTTGCAGTTGTGGTTTGATTGGTTGCTGTGGCAGTGTTTTGAAGTTTTCCTCTTTATTGTTGACGACATGCCAGATCGTTGTGTGGCAGGATTCTGCTCAAACACCAGAGAGGGTGGTTATACTTTATATAGATTCACTAAAGACGGCCGGTCTTGTGTGTATAGTCTATGCTGCCGGCCCTTTAAATATCTTTGTGCATTAAAGCACGCAGTCAATTTCGCTAACAGAAGAGCCTCAGGAGTTTCAACAACAACATCAACTTCTGTGACTGGTGCATGAACATTTCAATAACTTTAAAGCAGGTAAGTTTCTTCCAAATGTATTTAAAACTATCAAGAATGTGGTTAAATTTGTAGTCATTCTTAAATTGCCCCCCTAACAGTCAGAACCTATCACGAGGCCATTCACTACAGCCTAGCTATTGACGCTATATCTAACGGTATCTTATGTAATGTGCTGCCTGCTGAAACTATACATGGTTATACTACTTATAGCATTTTAGCTACAGCACAGATAACAAAAATATATTTCTACATCTGTCATTTATATCAGGAAACTTCAGCCACCTGCCCTGTCCCTGATCTAAGCCTTGAAACTGTTGTTAAAAAAGACTTCAACAAATCGAATGTTAATTTTAAATGTGTGTATACATTCCTGCATCATGCTTGTGTGTGTGTGTGTGTGCGTGCGTGCATGCGGCTATTTGATATTAGATTATTATTACAGACAAATCAAAATCAATGTCTTAATAAATGCCATGACTACATAAATTCATAACATTTACATTATTCAGAGTATGTATAATTTTGTGTATGCAGCCATATTATAAATCCTTTACATGTTTTTAACATTAGCCATTAATAGCCAGCCATGGTTTTTCATAGCTGGTTATCTCTTCTATATGACCGCCTAAGCAGCTATTCAGCCACTTTATAAAGTAGCCAGCTGATTTCATTGCAGCTGGCTGGCTACCAGGTCTAGATATGCTGCCAAGCAGAAATACACTCAGCCAATGACGTCACAACAAAATGGCGGATATTTTGACTGTGCACTCAGCAGGTGGCAAGAAACACCAATCGTGACACGACGTTGCTGTGTTTACATCACGTTTGGGACGTTACTGATATTATCTAAATCTTTAATTTTATGTATAGTTTTATTTTTTTTGTTTCAAGTTATTGTATTTTGTGGTGTCATGAGCTCTTTAAAACACCAGTTCTATCTTCAGACACCAGTTCAAACATCAGACACCAGTCCAATATTCAAACACCAGTTCTATCTTCAGACACCAATTCAAACTTCAGACACCAGTTCCAACTTCAGACACTAGTTCTATCTTCAGACAACAGTTCTATCTTCTGACACCAGTTCTATCTTCTGACACCAGTTCTAACTTCAGTAACAAGTTCAAACTTCAGAGACCAGTTCTATCTTCAGACAACAGTTCTAACTTCAGACACCAGTTCTATCTTCAGACACCAGTTCTATCTTTACACAACACTTTAAACTTCAAACACCAGTTCTATCTTCAGACAGCAGTTCTATCTTCTGACACCAGTTTTATCTTCAGACACAAGTTCTAACTTCAGACACCAGTTCTAACTTCAGTAACAAGTTCTAAATTCAGACACCAGTTCAAACTTCAGACACCAGTCCTATCTTCAGACACAACTTCAAACTTCAGACACCAGTTCTATCTTCAGACACCAGTTCTAACTTCATCAACAAGTTCTAAAATTCAGACACCAGTTCTATCTTCAGACACCAGTTTTATCTTCAGACACAAGTGCTAACTTCAGACACCAGTTCTAACTTCAGTAACAAGTTCTAAATTCAGACACCAGTTCAAACTTCAGACACCAGTCCTATCTTCAGACACAACTTCAAACTTCAGACACCAGTCCTATCTTCAGGCACAACTTCAAACTTCAGACACCAGTTCTATCTTCAGACACCAGTTCTAACTTCATCAACAAGTTCTAAATTCAGACACCAGTTCAAACTTTAAACGCCAGTTCTATCTTCAGACACCAGTTCTAACTTCAGACACCAGTTCTAACTTCAGACACCAGTTGCAACTTCAGACACCAGTTCCAACTTCAGACACTAGTTCTATCTTCAGACACCAGTTCTATCTTCAGACACCAGTTCTAACTTCATCAACAAGTTCTAAATTCAGACACCAGTTCAAACTTCAGACACCAGTTCAAACTTCAGACACCAGTCCTATCTTCAGACACAACTTCAAACTTCAGACACCAGTTCTATCTTCAGACACCAGTTCTAACTTCATCAACAAGTTCTAAATTCAGACACCAGTTCAAACTTTAAACGCCAGTTCTATCTTCAGACACCAGTCCTAACTTCAGACACCAGTTCTAACTTCAGACACCAGTTCCAACTTCAGACACCAGTTCCAACTTCAGACACTAGTTCTATCTTCAGACACCAGTTCTATCTTCTGACACCAGTTCTAACTTCAGTAACAAGTTCTAAATTCAGACACCAGTTCAAACTTCAGACACCAGTTCTATCTTCAGACAACAGTTCTAACTTCAGACACCAGTTCTAACTTCATCAACAAGTTCTAAATTCAGACACCAGTTCAAACTTCAAATGCCAGATCTATCTTCAGACACCAGTTCTAACTTCAGACACCAGTTCTAATTTCAGACACCAGTTCTATCTTCAGACAACAGTTCTAACTTCAGACACCAGTACCAACTTCAGACACCAGTTCTATGTTTACACAACACTTCAAACTTCAAATGCCAGTTCTATCTTCAGACACCAGTTCTATCTTCAGACACCAATTCTATCTTCAGACACCAATTTTAACTTCAGACACCAGTTCTAACTTCAGACACGTTTTATCTTCAGACACCATTCCTCTCTTTAGACAGCAGTTCAAATTTCAGACCCCAGTTCTATCATCAGACACCAGTTCTATCTTCAGACACCAGTTCTATCTTTAGACAGCAGTTTTATCTTCAAACACCAGTTCTATCTTCAGACACCACTTCAAACTTCAGACACAAGTTCTAACTTCAGAAACCAGTTCTATCTTCAGACACCAATTCAAACTTCAGACAGCAGTTCTAACTTCAGACACCTCATCAAACTTCAGACACCAGTTTTATCTCCAGAAATCACTTCAAACTTCAGACACCATTTTAATCTTTAGACACCAGTTCAAAGTTCAGTTACAAGTTCTTTCTTCAGACACCAATTTTATATTAGGACCCCACTTCTAACTTAAGACACCAGTTCTTTCTTCAGACACCAGTCCTATCTTCAGACACAACTTCAAACTTCAGAACCAGTTGAAACTTCAGACACCAGTTCTATATTCAGACACCATTTTTATCTTCAGACACCAGTTCAAACTTCAAACACCAGTTCTATCTCCAGACACCAGTTCTAACTTCAGACACCAGTTCTATCTTCAGACAACAGTTCTATCTTCAGACACCAATTCTATCTTCAAACACCAGTTATATCTTCACACAGCACATCAAAGATCAGACACCAGTTCTACCTTCAGACACCAGTTCTATCTTCAGACAGCAGTTCTATCTTCAGACACCAATTCTATCTTCAGACACCATTTCTAACTTCAGACACCAGTTCTAACTTCAGACACGTTTTATCTTCAGACACCATTCCTATCTTTAGATAGCAGTTCAAATTTCAGACACTACTTCAAACTTCAGACACAAGTTCTATCTTCAGACACTTGTTGAAACTTCAGACACCATTCCAATCTTTAGACACCAGTTTAAACTTCAGATACTAGTTCTATCTTCAGACACCAGTTCTATCTTCAGACACCAGTTCAAACTTCAGACACCAGTACTATGTTCAAACACCAGTTCAAACTTCAGACACAAGTTTATCTTCAGACACCTCATCAAACTTCAGACACCAGTTTTATCTCCAGAAACCACTTCAAACTTCAGACACCATTTTAATCTTTAGACACCAGTTAAAATTTCAGATACAAGTTCTTTCTTCTGACACCAATTTTATATTAGGACACCACTTCTAACTTAAGACACCAGTTCTTTCTTCAGACACCAGTCTTATCTTCAGACACAATTTCAAACTTCAGAAACAGTTGAAACTTCAGACACCAGTTCTATCTTCAGACACCATTTTTATCTTCAGACACCACTTCAAACACTAGTTCTATCTTCAGACACCACGTCAAACGTCAGACACCAGTTCTAACTTCAGACACGAGTTCAATCTTGAGACATCAGTTCTAACTATAGACACCTCTTTAAATTTAATTTAATTTAATAAACCAGTCCTAACTTTAGACACCAGTTCTAATTTAGGACACGAGGTCTAACTTCAGACACCAGTTTTAACATCAGGCACCACTTCAAACTTCTGACACCAGTTCTAACTTCAGACACCAGTACGATGTTCAGACACCAGTTCAAACTTCAGACACCACTTCCATCTTTAGACATCAGTTCAAACCTCAGATACGAGTTATATCTTCAGACACCAATTAAAAATTGTTAAGACACAATTAAAACTTGAGACACCAATTCTAACTTCAGACCCCAATACTATGTTCACACACCAGTTCAAACTTTGGACACCACTACTATGTTCAGACACCAGCTCTGTCTTCAGAAATCAGGTTCTATCTTCAGAGACCAGTTCTATCTTCACACAGCACTTCAAACTTCAGACACCAGTTCTATCTTCTGACAGCAGTTCCATCTTTAGACACATTTTATGTTCAAACACCAGTTCTATCTTCAGACACCACTTTAAACTTCAGACACCAGTTGAAACGTCAGATACCAGTTCTATCTTTAAACACCAGTTCAAACTTCAGACACAAGGTCTAACTTCAGACACCGTTTCTATCTTCAGACACCAATTTTATCTTCAGACACCAGGTCTAACTTCAGACACATGTTCTAAGTTTAGACACCACTACTATGTTCGCACACCAGTTCAAACTTTGGACACCAGTACTATGTTCAGACAGCAGTTCTATCTTCAGACGTCAGGTTCTATCTTCAGACACCAGTTCTATCTTCACACACCATTTCAAACTTCAGACACCAAGTTCAAGTTCAAGAAGCTTTATTGTCATTTCAACCACATATAGCTGACCCAGTACATAGTGAATTTCTCCAGGACCAGGTGCTACATAAACATTCAACACAGATCAAATTCGAAAAAACACCAACACAGAGCTAGGACCAAGGTTTTTGTCCTAGCCACATTTCTTACTTCAGACACGCTTTATCTTCAAACACCAGTTCTATCTTCAGACACCACTTTAAACTTAAGACACAAGTTCTATCTACAGACACAAGTTCTAACTTCAGACACCAGTTCATACTTCAGACACCAGTTCTATCTTCAGACACCAATTCTAACTTCAGACACCAGTTCTTTCTTCAGACACCAGTTCTAACTTCAGACATCAATTTTATCTTCAAACACCAGTTATATCTTCACACAGCACATCAAAGATCAGACACCAGTTCTACCTTCAGACACCACTTAAAACTTCAGACACCAGTTCTATCTTCAGTCACCAGTTAAATCTTCAGACACCAGTTCTATCTTCAGAAACCAGTTCAAACTTCAGACACCAGTTCAAACTTCAGACAGCAGTTCAAACTTCAGACACCAGTTTTAATCTTCAGAAACCACTTAAAACTTTAGACACCAGTTTAATCTTTAGACACCAGTTCAAATTTCAGATACAAGTTCTATCTTCAGACACCATTTTAATCTTCAGACACCACTTCAAACACCAGTTCCAACTTCAGACACCAGTTCTATCTTCAGACACCAGTTAAAAGATCAGACACCAGTTCTATCTTCAAACACCAGTTCTATCATCAGACACCACTACAAACTTCAGACACAAGTTCTATCTTCAGACACTGGGTGAAACTTCAGACACCATTCCTATTTTTAGATAGCAGTTCAAATTTCAGACACAAGTTCTAATTCAGTCACCAGTTAAATCTTCAGACACCAGTTCTATCTTCAGAAACCAGTTCAAACTTCAGACACCAGTTCTAACTTCAGACACCAGTACTATGTACAAACACCAGTTCAAATTTCAGACACCAGTTTTATCTTTAGACACCAGTTCAAATTTCACATACAAGTTCTTTCTTCAGACACCAATTTTATATTAGGACACCACTTTCAACTTAAGACACTAGTTCTATCTTCAGACACCATTTTAATCTTCAGACACCACTTCAAACACCAGTTCCAACTTCAGACACCAGTTCTATCTTCAAACAACACTTCAAACTTCAGACGCCAGTTCTATCTTCAGACACCAGTTAAAAGTTCAGACACCAGTTCTATCTTCAGACAGCAGTTTTATTTTCAAACTCCAGTTCTATCTTCAAACACCACTTCAAACTTCAGACACAAGTTCTATCGTCAGACACTGGTTGAAACTTGAGACACCATTCCTATCATTAGACACCAGATCAAACTTCAGACACAAGTTCTAACTTCAGACACCAGTTCTAACTTCAGGCACCACTTCAAACTTGAGACACCAGTTCTATCTTTAGACACCAGTTCAAACATCAGGCACCAGTTCTAACTTCAGGCACCACTTCAAACTTCAGACACCAGTTCTATCTTCAGACACCAGTTCTATCTTCTGACCCCAGTTCTAACTTCAGACATCAATTCTATCTTCAGGCACCAGTTACAACTTCAGACCCCAGTCCTATCTTCAGACACCAGTTTAAACTTCAAACACCAGTTCCATCTTTAGACACCAGTTCAATCTTCAGGCACCAGTTCAATCTTCAGACACTAGTTCTGGCTTCACACACCACTTTAAATGTCAGACAGCAGTCCTATCTTCAGACACCAGTTTAAACTTGAGACATCAGTTCCAACTTCATATCACTCTTTAAACTTCAGACAGTGCTAACACCATGTAAAAATATAGTATATGCATATAAATAAATGGAACATGCTATCTGTACCTGGGATTTTGTAGCCAGTAAAAGCTATTTGTACCCAGGATGGATAGTTGGTGTAGTTACACCCAGATGTATATAGCACCACCAAGAGACAAGACAAGCACCCAGGTGTCTGGAGCCAATAACGTATTTACACCCTACTCCTAACCCTAATTCTAACTTGAACAGTCGTTTAGCCTCCATATGACTATTCCTGGAAACACAATGTTTCAGTATCAGTAGCAGAACAGAAACCATACCATGTATCGTACCATCTTTGTGTTTATACGCTATATATCTGCGGTAAAGTTATACCCAATAACACACTGTGTCAGAAAGTGCAGACCTCCACCAAGTTAGTGCAATCTCATCTTTACAGTGGTTATACTGGCAGACGATGTAGAATTACGTTGGCCCCTTGTGGCCTGTTCTGTAATTATTTTTGAGCTTGGTATTTTTTTTACTCACGGTGCATTCTGGGTGATTTCTGCGTCTTTTCCCTATTGCACAACTTTTAAAATCCTTCAAAATCTTCCTGGATCCAGTTAGCACCCAAAATTTAATCAGTCCTTTGTTGGCCCAGGACCCATATTTGGTAAATGTTTTGTGAAAATCTGCCCATTAGTTTTCGAGCTGTAGTTGTCTCAGACAGACAGACACACACAACATATTGGTGGAGGTAATTAAAATGGTTTGGACTTGTAAAACTTAAATGAATTCTTGCTCATAATTCCATCAAGCACTCAGGCTTCAAATACAGGAAGTAAAGGTGAAAGAAAACATTTCTGGACTTACGTTGATGAGCTCAATCTCCCAAATCTTCTTAACCAGTTCCATGGACGTGTAGCCATTGATGAGGAATGACTTGGTGTAGTCTCCAAGCTCTAACGACTCCAGCCATTCCGCCACTGAGGTGGGGTTATTACCATCATAGCCTATGGGCCGCACCTGAGACACAAACACACACATGGAGTTGTATCATTACAAAATAAAGAATAGATGAATAAAGACCAGATCATCTTCTCATCTGTGGAGACTCAGTTTCTGTTCCTGAAAACAGTGCATTTAATAGCCCACCATCTTCATTCACAGCAGCTCTGTCGAGATTCCATTTGGCTCGTTAGTCTTTACCTGACCTTCTTTACTCATCCTATTCAAATACAAATATAAAAAAAAAATCATTGTTTTATCTCCTTTCTTTTCATGAGCTTCAGGTCAGGATTGATTGTTGAATGTTTCTGATGTAGATGCTGATGCTGTTTAACTGAGCGCTGATGGTTCCTCTCATTTAAGTCCCGGGGACGTGGCGTTCATGTTTTAAATTCCAATTTTCTGCCCACAGTACAGTTTCCTCTTCAGTGTATTTTAAATGAGTTTTGGTCCAGAGACGTTGACGGTGTGTTTGGATCAAGTTCACAGATGGCTTCTTTTTTATATGATAGAATTTTAACCTGTACTTGTGAACATCACGCCAAACTGTCTTCACAAACACTGATTTCTCGAAGTGTTCCTGAGCCCATGTTGTGATCTCCATGAGAGAACCAGGCCTGTTTTAATGCAGTGCCATCTGAGGGCCCAAAGACCATGGTCATCTAATCTTCATTTTTGTCCTTGTCCCTTCTCCAGATCCTCAGAATCTTTTGATAATTAGTTCTGTAGATGATGAGATATTCAAAGTCTTTCCAATTTTATGCAGAGGAACATTATTCTGAAATTATTCCCTAATTTGTAGATTTGATCAGTTTTTTTTTTCAGATTGGTAAACCTCTGCCCAGATGATCTTTTTATACACAATCATGTTAGTGATTTGTTATCAATTAACCAAATTATTTACAAAAATGTTTCTTCAGCTGTTTCTTTTTACTACCACGTCCTTTTTCAGCCGTTGGTTGCCCAATCCCAACTTATATATATAACTGATTTGTTTCTTCCATCAAATTCAAAATGAGATAATATTTTTTATGAAGTACTATGTCTCACTTCCAACGTTTTTCTATGTTGTAGTGAATTAAATTTGGGTTTATGAGATTTGCACATCATCACATTCTGTTTTTATTTACATTTTACACAACGTTTCTGGAATTGGAGTTGTATTTGCTCTATGTGAAATGATTTTATGGTATTTGTTGAAGTGAGTAATATGTGATTGGAGATGAAATGTAATAGTGTGTTTTTTAAAGCTGTGGGTTTTTGTTTTCAGTATAACAGGCTTTACATTGGCAATGCATCTAACACTGAGCCATGAGAATGCAAATGCTAGATTTGCGTCATTTGCTAAATGTCCTGGGGCTTTTTTCAGTATTTTCTATTCATTATATATTTTCAGTGAGCTTCAACAGTGATACACAGTGGGTATAGAAAAGAACAACAAACTTTAATATATTCATATTTTTTTGCTTTGAAGCCTGAAATGAAGACGAACAAAAATATTTTTCGAGCTGTATTTAATAACAACTTCTAACATGCTTGTATATCTTCTCTACCATCTTCACACATTTAGACTTTACAATATCCCCCCACTGTTTACACAAATGTTCAACTTCAATCAGGCTGGATGGTGATATCGATTGACTGCAATCTTCAAGTCATTCCACAGATTTTCAATTGGGTTTAAGTCTGGCCTCCCACCTCCATGTTTTACTGTAAGTATGGGGTTCTTTGGATGATAAGCTCTGTTGGCTTTCCACCAGATACACCATTTGGTGTTGAGGCCAAAGGTGACCCAATCTGGCAGAAGGAGTCGGAAGTCGCAAGTACGACTTCAGAGATGCAGGCCAAAATACATTGTAATGCATTGAAATATTGATTTTTCTTTTTTTTCTCTGATTTAATAGTTATTGATCTATCATTTCCTGAAGTTTTATAGCTGAGAAACTTAAATAAAGTAACAAAACTGGCCATTTAGCAGAAGGTCCTACCTCAAAACTCGACAGAAAAGAAGGAAATATCCATAAGGCCAGCGAAATTAAATGTTTAGTTTCTTGTCACTGCACGCATGTGATTTTGCATGAAAAAAAGTTTGTCGCTCATCACTGAGGAAAAACCCACATCAACAACTTAGATGGTCCTGCTGACAATCTTTTTTTTGTTTAATCAGCGCAGCAGACTGAACAGTCTATAATTTAACGAACACTGACAGAATCATCGTCAATTAACCGCCCTTCCATGCGTAAGTTCGGCACCTCGGCATGCTGTGAACAGTGCTATCGAGGTTGCTTTTTGGATTCAGAACGAGGATGTGTTCACACGTGTGCTAGTGCATGGTCGCTTTTCAATGTGTAATTGTACCTAGTTTGAAATCAACATGTGTATTTTGATATGTTGTATATTCTTGAGCCTGAAGTTGGTAGTGAGATAGATTCAAATCACATACTACATGTACCGATAGGACTAGTGCTATCCTGTTCTTAAATGTTGTTGTGTTCTGTTCCGATTTTACCTGATATTGAAAAGATATGATACAATGTCGGTCCAGTTCCCATATATTAACAGAACAGTCTTAAAATTTTAAATGCATTTTTCTCTGGGGTTTTTTCGGAATGATTGCTGTAATCCAGCAAACTTCAAATGTTCATAACTTCATCAGTTTTCACGATATTTTAACATATTTTAATGTTTATCAATATTCAGTCTCCTCTTGCTGACACTAACACGTTTTAAAATTTTTGGCCAATCAGACTCATTTTGCCAAATCAGGTCACAAATAGTTTGATTTTGGTCTCATCTGAACACTTTTTTCCATTTGGCCTCAGAAACTTTAAGGGGTATTTTCCACAAAGCTCACTGGCTAAGTTGTTTTTTCAACCCTCTCATACAAGCCACATGTGTGGAGTATTAGTGACATTGTCACATGCACACAGTGATCATTCTTTGCCAAAAAGCACTGTAACTGCTTGATAACCTTAGTTCTCTTGAGTGACTTACATTCATATTTTCTTTTTTTTTAAATTATACAACTGAGCAATTGAGGGTTAAGGGTCTTGCTCAAGGACCCAACAGTGGCACCTTGGTAGTACTGGGGCTTGAACCGCCAACCTTCGGATCAGTAATCCAGAACCTTAACCACTGAGCCACCACTGCCTTGATACCCATAGTTGATTGTTTGCTTTCAATTACTCTTCCAAGCACCAGAATGCTCCAGGAATAAATGTTTTAATGAAGAACTATTCAGAATCATTACAGTTCATCACAGGTGGAAGCCACGTAGCTTGGTGTGCAATGGAGAAGGTGATCAATTACACCCGATTAACTTTACAAGTATTTTTAGGAGGGGGGTAATCCTTTAACCATCTTAAGGATTTTATTTATAATCACAAAATGTGAATATATTGAAGAGGGTGGGGGTGATTCTTTTCTATACCTACGGTAATTGTACTCTGTGGGTATGTATGTACTTAACTTTGGTGTGAGTTTTTGGAGCCGCATGGTGGTTACACATCCAAGACTTTCAATTTCATGGCCTTAACTGATTTATAGAAAATAATAATTTGCAGTTTAGAATTCGTCCTCACTTTGTCAAACATGCAATTGTCAAAGTTTAATGCTGGGCTACAGTTTGGTGCAGTAACGTTCTCAACCAGCAATGAACCCTTTACATTTACCTGCATTCACTCGATCTGACCTTCATCTAACTTACAATAACAAACAAACACATTTTATTAATAACTTACATATTATTAATTTGTTATTATCCATACTGAATACACCATTCAATCACTCACCGTGTACGCCGGAAAAAGTGAACTAGCTTGTGGGCTAATGACTTTACCGCAAGCTAATTGGTGTTTGGAGTTAGAACACCTGGAGTCCAATCAATGATTGATTTGACATTTAAAAAAAATCAATTGTTTAGAATTTGCTATTTAGAAGCACCTGCTGATGTGAAACATCTCTCGACCAGGAGCTTTCAGAAAACGCAGGATTACGAACTAAGAACATTAAGAACTGATGATTCTTAGAAAGCAAGAAAGGGTTATTGATTATTGTAATGAGTGACGTGTATCCTGTCAGTGCAGTGTGTCAACACTTGCCACCTCTCTTTTGCAAGAAAAATGCAGATTTTTGTTTTCTTTTCTTTACTTTTGTTTTATTTTATTTTATTTTATTTTATTCTATTCTATTTATTTATTTATTTATTTATTTATTTATTTAATTTATATGATTTAAGATGTCATGGATTTGTCAGAATAGACGGCTGATGTTCAAATTTGTTTCATATCCGTGGAAGTGTGTTTACATGTTATAAATCCTGGGTCTGTAAATGTTTTTATTTGATTCATGAGTTCAAATAATTATTTTATAATAATTCTAAGTTTTAGCCTGAAGAAATGTGTTTAATATTCATAACACAGCACCATCCATGCAAAATACAGTAGCACCATGTGTGTAGACCTGACGTAGCCACTGTGTGTTAGCATCAGACATTCTGATCCTTTGCTGTTTAGACGAATGAGAATAAAATCCACTCCAGATTCCACAGTCCACTCAATTCGAAGAGAAAAAAAATCACACCTGCTTCCATACAATTTGGATACATCCAGAAATCCAAAGTAACGAAAGTGAATAAAGCTGAAGTGGCTTGATGCTCGGGGGGAAAGTTCAGTGAATCCTCGCCAGTCTGGATATTTCTAGCATGCTAGGGAATAAATATTCTGCGCACACAGACCTTCATGATTCCAGTTACTCATGGTGATACACAGTGAGTGCCATTCTTAAATGTCAATGCTATTTGTTTAACACTGAAAGGAATTGTGTCCTCTGTGCAATCTCTGCCTGATGTACTCACCCTGGGAAGAAGGCGGATGGCCTGAAGAAGGCGCTGTCTGTGTGCCGAGTTTAGAATTCCGATCTCCAGCAGGTCCTGGTCCTCCACCACATTGCTGCCCTGGAAGACAGAAAAATGAAG
>JBCNYH010000007.1:4680678-4690932 GCA_039654325.1 Tandanus tandanus
ACACACACACACACACACACACACACACACGCATGCACACACACACACACACACACACACACACACACACACACACAAAAGCGCACGCACAAGCAAACACACAGGCACGCACACACGCACATACATACAGTTAAATGATGGCGTGGCCGGGGTTAAACGCCTTCCTGTACGTTCTGCACAGACTGTGTGTTTATCTAGTTTTTTTTTTTACCTTTTTTTGTTTGTGCTTTTCACACAAACATGCGCAGCTTTCACCACCTACGACAGGGAAACTCGAACTCCAGCTCACTCACCAGTTTTTAGAAAGTTTTTCAGTTGATCCATTGTGGCCGTCCAAGATACTCCACGACGCAGCAGTCAGCCTCGCCGGCGGCGAACATCACGGGAAACACGCTGGAGTATGGCTCAGACTGAGAGTGTGACCACACCGACCTCCACTATCCAGTATTTTATTGGCCAATGTTCAGTCACTGGAGAACAAACTGGACGACCTCACAAGCAGAGTAAAGTTCCAGCGTAACACCAGGGACTGCAACCTCCTGTGTTTCTCTGAAACATGGCTCACGCCTGCGATCTCAGATCTCACTGTGAGGCCGTCGGAGTCTTTCTCCGTGTTCCGAGTGGACAGAACTGCTGAGAGTGGGAAATCCAAAGGCTTCAAAATGTCAGCAAAACCAAGGAGACGGTGGTGGACTTCAGCAGGAAGCAGCAGCGGTCCTACTCCCCTCTCTCCATTGGTGGTGCTCCAGTGGAGAAGGTGAACAGCATCATGTACCTCGGACCTCATCTCACCGACAGTCTTACCTGGTCCATCCATATCCACGCTCAGGTCACAAAGGCAAGACAGCAGCTGTACCACCTGAGGAGGTTCAGGGTCTCTTCTGAGATCCTCAAAACCTTCTATACAGCTGCGGTCGAGAGTACTATGACCATGAGCATCACAGCTTGGTTTGGCGACAGCACCGTATAAGACCGAAAAGCCCTGCAGAGAGTAATCAAAGCAGCCGAGCGCTGCATTGGATCTGATCTGCCCTTGCTGCAGGACATCTACACCAGGCACTGCCAGAGCAGAGCCATCAAGATCATCAGGGACATTTCACACCCCAGTAACTGTCTGTTTCAGCTGCCGAACTCAGGCAAATGGTTCCGCAGTCTGACAACAAGGACTGAGCGACTCAGGAGGAGCTTTTACCCGCAGAGTATAAGGATTCTCAGCCTAGCCATGTCTCACCATCCATACTAACTCTGGACTATTTACACTACAATGTCTCACGCTATAGTGCACATCTTATTGTTTGCAATGCACAATGTCACATCAGTTGCAGTTTCATATGTTGCAACTGTCACTTTGTGCTGCTGCTGTTTGTTACTGTTTGTTACTTATTTATTGTTTACTGTTTAGATTACGTTGTTTGTATATTTTTTAGTGTATATTTTTAGAATACTTATATTTTTTCTCGTATATTTTTGGTTACTCTAGTTTTATTTCCTTCCTACTTTTTGTTAGATATACGCACAGTCTGAGGAGTGATTCAGGATAACATTTCACTGCAGGTTGTACGTGTGTAACTGTGCATGTGACAAATAAAATTCTTGAATGTTGAATCTTGAATAGGCGCGTGTACACACACACACACACACACACACACACAAGACCTATTGATGTTGCCTTACCGAGGCTGTGGTTGCTAAGATACTGGCGTAGACTGACGTTGCCGAGCTGATTGGTGCGGACCTGCCCCACCTCCAGAGCTAGAGTAGTGTTATCACCTCTCATGTTCAGAGCCACACACACTGAGTGCACCTTCAGGACCAGCACCGACACCTGCACACGCACACACATACACAGGTTTCCCTAACCTCAGAGGACAATACATAGGCTTACATTTATTTCTTGGAGACATAACGTAACCAAAACCACAACTTGCATAACCCTCACCCTAACCTTAACCCTTAATCTTAAAACAGGTCGTCACCTTAAAATTGACGACTTTACATTATGAGGACTTGGGTTTTGTCCCCATAAGGACAATAATTCCCCAAATGAGACTGTGTAAACAGATTTAGGTCCCCACAATGTGAAGTATATCTGGATCACTCTCTCTCTCTCTCTCTCTCTCTCTCTCTCTCTCACACACACACACACACACACACACACACACACACACACACACACACACACACATATTTAATAGAAAGAGAATACAGATGTCGACAGAGGAGGTATGGGGTGGAGCAAACAGAGACAGAGGATATAAATCAGTGTGAGATGGAGAGATGGCGGTACCAGGTCTTTGGTGTGCTCGTCAGAACTCTGTGAGGTTGCACTGACTACTTCAGGTGACTGGGCATCTTCTCCATCCTGCACCATGACCTCGGTGGCCTGCTCAGCAGCGCCTGGATCACTCAAAATTACTTTAAACCCAGAGATAGACACATCATCTACAAACAGACACACAAACACAAAATTTATGGGATTAATTTACTGGAGGACTCGTGATACGTCTTGTTTTCTTTTCTCCGGAAATAAAGTGCTTTAAGCTCATGATACACTCCTGCCCCCTAGTGGCCATCACACAGGATTCTGTGGTCTACAGAAAATCTTGTTACTCTTAATGAAGACAACACACCACCTTGCTTGTATTTGAGCAGTACATTTAGTTTATTTTCCCAGAATTCCCTCAGGAGGCTGAATGATACCTCTCTCCAGCAGGCTGCATGAATCACAGTCCTCCAATAACGAGCTGTCGATGGAGATGTTGTCCAGAGACTGAAGTGAAGGACTCTTCTTTATGGTCTTATAGGACACAGAGAAATTCGACTGTGATCGATCCCTCATCAGACGCCCACTGTAACACACACACAGCCAGAAACATGGAGTGTGTAGTGTATGAGTAACCTAAATACCCACCCATTCTATAAAACATCAGAAAATTCACGTATACATTTATTTTTTAATAATTTATATACTTTTAGACTTTGATTCTAATCAGTGGTGTAAGTTGAAAATTCAAGTATAATGAACAAGTAGGGCGCACATCCGCCTCACAGCAAGAAGGTCCTGGGTTCAAGTCCAGGGCTCAGCAAAGGGAGTTCTTACGGCTACTCTGGTTTCCTCTCATAGCCCAACACATGCACATTAGGTGCACACTCAGAAGACTGTTCCAGCCTGTTCAGCTATTATTGCTTCTAATCTACGTCTGGACACTCACACGTGCTGGGAGTCCATATGTTGAATGGCGCAAGAGTTTTGGCATTGCCCCAGAACAAGCAGGGACATGGAGAATACCTGCGAGGAAACAAGGGAGTAAATTTGTGCACTGGTGTTTTGCTATATCAGATAGTGCCCACCATTGTACATTTCCGAGGGGAGCATAGGAGTGGAGGCACCCATGCCCCACCTGTGAACTCCGGAGACAAATTGCCCTAAGCTTGTGGATGGGATCTGCATTAACATACAGTGATGTGGGACACTAGGTACGGCTCTTGCTTGGGATCTACTCCCAGACCGGAAGAACCAGGAGGTGGGAGAAAACACACATCCCTTTAAATGTTTTTAAATGTGGAGCAGTCACAAAACAAGGCCCTTTGACTCTGAACAAGTGAGGGTAATTGAGAGTCAGTCTGTATAGCTAGGGGTCATACTATCCTACAACGAAAAGAGTCTAGAAACCTGTTGGTACCAAGAATCCACAGACAAATGCTTCCTGTTTCACCATACGTAGGCTAAGACACTAAAGCTTCTCATGACCTGTTTCGATTGGCTGGACATCCACAGTGATGTAAAACAGACGGCATGCTGCAGGGTGAAATCTCTGGCTACCCCAAAAGTCCTCTTCCAATACCCAAGGTCCCCTTAAAATGAATTGGCATGGACCTGATCAGGCCATTAGAACAAAGTGAATAAGAGCATCTCTTGGTGTCAAGTTATAATTTATTACTTAACATTGCACCCTGACACATCTCAGTTTTGCTAAGGTGCTCTTTCCTCCGGGTACCCTGGTTTCCTCCCACAGTCCAAAGACATGCACTTTGCCTCTGGCTGCCGGAGATACTTTACACTCTATGAGTGCCCCTCTAGATCAAATTGTACTTAATGATAAATGTGCACATAACACATTGCACTACCTGTTAACGATAATCAGTTAATATTCAGTTTTTTAATATTTCCCTGCTGCTCAATATGAACATACAAGAACATAAGACGTAAAATTGTTTCCCAAATTAGCATCGTGAACTCGTTCTTTTGGTCTCCATGATCAATTATGAAGATTATACAGTGCACTTAAACTAAAAAAAAGGACATCAGTATCTATCTCAGTGCTTTCATTCTGGACCTTGGGACACTTTACCTGGACATAGACTGAGGTAGTCTGGCTCCCTGGCTTTTGTCATTCCAGTCTCTAGAGTTTTGCTCGCTCATGGGGTCCACTGCAACATTCTTACCCAGTGAAGCTTCACTCTGTGGGACTTTGGGCTCCAGATTTACCTCCTTGCCATCCTGAACCCCATCTGCATCATTTCTTTTCTCCTCTGGGCCTGACCATGCATTTTTCTCCTCAATGGATTCTTTCTTTTCAGTTTGAGAGGGTGCTGATACAGGCAGGAGGGGTGAAGCACTCTGGCTCTGTATCTCAGGGTCTACACACAGTAACTGTTCCACAGGACAGAGGGGTTTGGGTGCCCCTCCTGTGCTGTGTCCTGCCTCACTGCCGACCTCCAGTGTGGCTCTGCTCCCAGATGGCGAGAGCTCAGAACCCAGAGGGCTGCTGTCTGCATCAGCTGTAGGCACGGGCTTCATCAGCAGTGCAACCTCAGCACTGCTCACCAGGAGGCCTACGCACGCACCAAGCGTCCGTCCAGTACCTTGCTGTGCCAAGCCATGCTGTTCCAAGTCTTGCTGCAGGGTACGCTGAAGTGAATTAAGTGCTTTCTGTAGTTTCAGCAGGAACATATACTGGCTATGGCTAGCTTGCGCACTCAGCAGCCTCTGTACATGGACCAACACCTGGACATCTGCATCTCCTGAGGATGAAGGGGCGGAAGAAACATCAGCAGCATTCCCACCTTCCAGAGACAAAGGCTTGTGCAGACCATTGGTTGGTTGGTTGGCTAACGTCTCGGTACTATAATACTCCTTCAACAGCTTTTTCCTCTGCAGACGACCACTAACATCAGCTGGCAGTGTCCCTGTGCCTGCAGATGCTTTTGATCTCTGCCGGTGCTGAACGTAGCGAGCAGGCTGGCACATCCACAGGGTGAGCGGGAAGGAATCAACACACGGTGTAGGCCGATGGCTACGGGGACCCTCGTAGTCCACCCAGAATTGGGTGAAGCGTAGTGCCCAGAGATCGGTGGCTGATGGTGCTTTAAGGGCATCAGTGCTGAGTGCAGGAGGTGCCAGGCCACGGTAAACATCATGCAGGCAGGTGTCCCTTTCGTGTGCATGCTGTTGGAAGACTGGGTGAAGGACAGGAAATGAGGAGGACTCAGAGGAGTTGAAGAAGGGCTGCTGACGGAAAGCCTGCAACAGGGCCTCAAGGTCAGAGCGAGAGCAACCTGGCGAGTGCCGCGTATTTGTCGCCACCATTTCAGACGTCTGAACTGAAATGGAGTGGGGCTGGTCTGGCTGGAACTGATTCTGATCACCAGGAATCACCAACTGTGTACATAAATACATAGACACAGGCAGATCAGTACAAGTGATGAGACTCAGTGGATAAATGCCTTTGAGATTATAGCGCACGTTCTGTGGTCTTGACTTGACAGAAATCTGACCTGGTATTAGGACTAGCAGGAACACAAGTTAAGAGAAAGGTACTGATTTAATGTAAAGAAAGCATTCCACCTTCAGCATGAGACCATCTACTCTGATGTCAATGTGCTCGTCAGGTTTTTGGGAGTCGTTGAGCTTGTAGAGCTCCATGAACTGGACCAGGCTGTGGCGCAAATCCAGAGCAAACAGGTTGAGCCACACCAGACTTTGTGAATCCACGACTAGTTGCAGGGCATTCAGCTGCACGTATAGGTTAGGACAGGGAACTGCAAAACACACACACACACACACACACACACACACACACACACACACTTTTGCATTAGGGATTGCCTATTCTAAGACTATTATATGTATATTACAGATAATGTCTGGACACAACAAGATGAAAAGCAGATCCCTGGTTGTGAGATGTCCCTTGTAATAGTAGAACATTTGGCAATGCTCTACCGGGCACAAATTCTGTGTCTCTCTCTGTCACATGACCTAGGCACTGCTTCTAGAGAGCCTTCAGGACATTTTTCTCTTTAACAATCTTCTGCTTTGTTCCTGCTTCTGTCATCACTGCCCCAATCAACTGAGCACAAATCAAGTTCAGCAGTGATTCAGTATAAAGATTCAGCGACCTCATCATGAGGGTGGTGTAGTCAGAATGGCTGTTTGTTTAATCACCATATAACCAGCACGGTAACTGTGGAGTTACACCAACATACTTAAATATCAAATATCTGCACCTCAGCATACCATCACACATGGCTTCATTTCTCATGAACGCATTTTAATAAGTATGTACCTGTATTAAAAATTAATATGCAAATAAACCATGTACCAAGTGCTTAAGCAAGCCTGTAATCCTAACTTCAAAGACTGATCGTGCTTTAGGGTCTGGGTTATAACTTTTGATTTTACCTTTATATTTCACCTTAAAAGCTGTATACCTTGCCTTGTTTGGTGTCATTTCTTTCAGCACAACCTCACGTGTGTGACCTTGCATTTACTTTTTTATTGTGACATACTGTATTAACACATTGGACCTAAAATAATGCAAAAAACACAAAATCCAAGTAGAAAAAAGGATGTTTTTTTTACTCTGAAAAACACAAACATGTTTAACGAACCATTTTTATAATTTAGAATGCAAATATAAATTGAACATTTAAAAAATTATGTACAAATTTAGCACTGACATTTCCAGGTTGTGTTACTCCTCCTGTTGTCCACTTGATGGCAGTGTTTACCTACAGACTGCTTGGTTGTTGTTGTTTTTTGCTGACATCACGCCATGTAAACTGCCATCACAGGAAGTTAAATTAAAAGCACTAAATTATTAAATCATAACTCTGATTTTTCTTGGCCCATCAACACCATTAAAAACTGCTATATAGTTTGAAGTCTGCACTTCTGACACAAGTTGAAACTGAGACTCGGCAAGACCGCGTTTTCCTGCTACGTTATCTTAAATCAGCCACGTGATTTGGAAGTGCTGGCACATCCATCAACTCCTAAGGGTTGATACTAGAGGCATTACTAGTACTAATCCAGCAGGTGTGTCCATACGTCCATTTAAGTGCTCTAAATGACATGGCGCCATAGACCACTGCTCAGCCGCTGTTGGATGGGCTCAGTGAACTCAGACTTTGAACGAGTTAGTCTCATCACTTTGTCCATGGAGACTTGAAGTAGCTTAGGAGGGTATGTGTGTGTGTGTGTGTGTGTGTGTGTGTGTGTGTGTGTGTGTGTGTGTGTGTGTGTGTGTGTGTGTGTGTGTGCTGTTGGGTCTTACTGGGGTAATCTTTTCCATCAGGAAAGTAATACTCAGTGAATTCCACATGGATAGCAGGCATCTCCTGAGGAAGGTACAAGCTCTTTTTATTACAGGAGATCATCGCCTTTGGCGACGTACGCCGCTGGTCTGCTGTCGACACCTGAAACACATCAACACCATCTGGACTCACAAAGTGTATTTGGGGGAATGGGCAACTGAAGACAACTCGCTGGAAAATATTACACAATTTTTGAATGAGGTGAAGTATATTATGGAGAATTAGTCAGATGAGGCGTTGTTATTCACAGAGACCGAATAATTCTCCATTAAAAACACTTTCAAAATATTCATACAAAATATATAAGCAGTAGACTGCGCGGGATACACGATAATGATCCTTGCCACTAGATAGAGCAAGGTACTTAGAAGTGGTTTGTGAGTAGCAGAGAGGAAGAAGCTAATGACAGTCATGTTAGCTACATGTACTCATATAGGTCACTTGTATGTGTATTGTTGTTAAAATAATAATAATAATTTTTTTAAGCTGTACGTACTCGCAGTTAGTAAATAAATAATAATTGGTCCAAGATGGAGGCACGTGCACAGCGCGAGGCTCAGTGTCTCTTCAGAATTTGCAAGTTGGCAGTGATATTCCTGCTCATTTCAAGTCTGTTTGTACAGAACAGCTTCTCGTTAATGTCCTACACCTGACAAGAGCTTCTGGATATTGGATTACAAAACTCCAAATGTTTTATCAGCAATCTTCATCTCATCCTGGAGCTCAGAAGAACACACCACACTACGCAGGCTTCCCGGCCTACGACAATGCTATCAAGCTAGCCAGGCGCCACATTCTCCGGGCGGACAGAATCGGGCAGAAAAGGCGGAGGATTGTGCATATAGGTCAACAAGGCTTGGTGTACAAACTCTGTCATTATTGGAAGACACTGCTCAGCTAATCTAGAGTTTCTTATGGTTAAGTGTAGACCTTTCTATCTGCCGAGGGAGTTTACTTCTACAATGATAACAGCTGCATATATACCCCCAGCTGCTAATGCTAAGCTTGCTATGACTGAACATCACACCATTAGAAAATGACAAACTGCATACCCAGAGGCTGTATCCATTGTGGTGGTGACTTTAACCACTCCAACCTCAAGTCAGTGCTTCCCAAATTCAACCAACATGCCTCCTGCCACACCAGAGGGGACAAAACCTTGGACCATGTCTATACCAACATCGCTGGAGCCTACATGGCAACCCCCTCCCCCACCCGGGACAGTGTGATCACCTTTCTTTGTTTCTCACCCCCAAGTACACACCACTCATCAATCGTGTGAAGCCATCTGTGAATACCATCAAGGTATGGCCAGCGGGGGTAGACTCTGTACTCCAGGACAGGTTTTTGGAGACAGGATTGGAGTATGTTTGCCTCTCAGGCTACCTGTGGCTCCTCATACAGACATTGACTCTTACACTTACTCAGTATTGGAACATATCAAGACCACAATTGACAGGGTTTCCACAGAGAGACAGATCATCACATACCCTAATCAGAAGCCATGATGCCATGGATGAACAGGGAAGTGCGGCTTCTGCTGAATGCACACAACAAAGCCTTCAGATCAGGTGACACACAGGCCTATAGTACATGCAGGGTGGACCTGAAGAGGGGCATCAAGAAGGCCAAGCACGACCACAAGCTGAAGGTGGAGGAACACTTTGTCACTTCTGACCCCCAACGCATGTGGGAGGGCATTCAGACCATCACCGATTACAAGCCCAGCAACTCCACACCAACTGCCATGAATGTGTCCTTCCTCCACGAATCAACACACGCAAGGCTGCTGGCCCTGATGGCATTTCTGGACGTGTGCTCAGAGCTTGTGCTGAGCAGCTTACAGGGGTCTTCACAGACATATTCAACCTGTCTCTCGCCCAAGCAGCAGTACCAGCAGTACCAGGTCCTTCTTCAGGACACTGAAGAAGAACCACCTGTCTGCTGACATCCTGGGTAACTTCTACCGCTGTGCAATAGAGAGCATCCTGACCAACTGTGTCACAGTCTGGTACGGAAATTGCTCTGTCGCTGACTGCAGCGGGTGGTGAAAACCGCCCAAAGCATCACAGGGACTCCACTTCCTGCTATTGAGGGCGCCCACACGAAGAGATGTCTTTGCCGGGCACGCAGCATTCTTAGGGACTTCTCTCATCCTGCCAGCAGACTCTTCCAGCTCCTCCCCACCAGAAGGCACTTCAGGAGCCTTCAGACAAAAACCAGCAGGTTTAGGAACACCTTTTTCCCCACAGCTGTCACCCTACTGAACTCGGTCCCCTGCTGAACCTTCCCTTCCCATTCACACTACACCATCGCTGTACCATTCATATCATTCATACAATTCATATCGTATCACACACACTACACCATCGCTGTACCATTCATAGTACATGTACATGCTTACATTCTTATAGTCATTGTTATAGTCTGTTGACAGTGCTTTTCTTTCACTACTGTATATACATTCATAGCACGCACGCACGCACGCACGCACTCACTCACTCACTCACTCACTCACTCACTCACTCACTCACTCACTCACGCACGCACGCACGCACGCACGCACTCACTCACGCACGCACTCACTCACTCACTCACTCACTCACTCACTCACTCACTCACTCACTCACTCACTCACTCACTCACTCACTCACT
>JBCNYH010000007.1:4693898-4712680 GCA_039654325.1 Tandanus tandanus
ACTATGTAAAGCTGCTTTGTGACAGTGTCAATTGTAAAAAGCGCTATACAAATAAAACTGAATTGAATTGAATTGAAGTCAGTAACCAGAATGAGAAGTCTGATAAGGTGGTGGAGGCACAAGGTCAGTTCTGAACACTACACTACTAAAGCCCGTCACGCGTTGATGATTTAGCCAGTATATGCCGACGTGTGAGAAATTTGGTGAATACACTGGCGTACGTTGAATAAGTTATGGGTAAGTTTTGTGTACGTTAACAGCACGCTGATATAAGTCGTTGTACGGCGAGGTCATCGAAATATTTTGTGCATGCACAAAATTTGACGTATGCTAGCGTATGGCTCAAACGTTCCTCATACGCTGGCCATAAGTTGTAGGCAAGTTATGCGATCGTTCACACACGTTATTTGTGAGTTACTCATAAGTTGAATAAAATGTCTAACGTACTTTGAATCTACGTATAACTTATACCAACGAATGGCCAGCGTGTTAGCAGCGTTTGCAACTTATAACCAACGATAGTCAACGATGGCGTCTTGAGGAGTACTGACCGGTTCCTGGTTTTAACCCTATTTTATAAACCAATCCCCGTAAACGCTGTCAATACGCCCATAATACACGAGCTATTAGTCAGAAAAACGCTCAATAAAAGTTCTGTGGTTGTTCGGAACACTTCAGATACGTCAGTACACGCTGGAGATAAGTTCGATATAAGAAGGCTATGAGTTACTAAATAAGTTACGTGTACGTTCAAAACTGGAATAACATCGATAGTTCAGCGTATACCAGAGTTTTACAGAAGTTTCTCATACGCCGGCATAAGTTCTGCAAATCGTTAATTTGTGACAGGGGCCTAAGATCAGGAGGAGCTTTTGGGGCAGTGGTAGTGAATATGGAACAGCAGCAAAGGACTTCTGGGGAAGTAGTTTACTGGGGAAGTACAAAGTATGTTGCAGGGCAGATTGACTCTCTCTCTCTTAGCTGCCATACAATCACACAACTTCCGATTTTTCGGGATCCAACGAGCAAGAGGTAGGGAAGGTGAGAGAAAACTGAATACATCTCAAACATTCAGGACAATATCCGTAAACAATATGGCTGCCAAACTGCAATTCAAGGAGAGTGGTCCAATTAGGGGTCCAAGCACAGAAGGTTTTGGATTCTCTGGTTTGTTTTTTCTTTCCTAAACATATAGTGCAGATTAACATTCAAATCAGTGATGAAACTTCTATAGAAGATACTCCATCCCAGTATACACACACATACAGTACACAGAAAACACTATTGTGATCGAGGCCTGGGATTTTTCCAAATATTCACAAATTTGGAATTTTAATAACAAACTACACACTAATACAATACTGCATTTAACTAATCCACCTCAAATCACACGACCTCAGAAAATGTTTTACCAGCCATCTCAGATTTGCTTCATTCTTCAGAAGATTCATGTCACTACTGCCAGTAACCAGTGTGCAAAGTTTCAGCCTGGTATCTTTCTTAGTTTTGGAGCTATAGGGGTGTGAAATGGTGGGCGTGGCTCAGATTTCACTGTAAAAACAAGCGCTGGAGAAAAAACTATGGAGTTCCATCAGCCATAACCTCTAAACTATTTAAGATAGATGCATGAAATTTTCCGGAATTGTTCTTAAGTACAAGATGTCTTTATTTGCAGCATCTGAAGGGCCACAACTGCATATTCACAATTTTATAGCTTGGTATAATCTGTAAAAAAAAAAAAAAAAAAAAAAAAAGATGTTTTATTGCTTTGGAGCACTTTAGTGAGGATCTCTTACCAGCCCCCTCCCGTATCTACCAGCCCCCTCCCATATCTCTACAGTAAAACACTGGAATGAATCTCCGACTGGAGGACTCTGAAAGTTTCTTTTAGAAAAACACTTTATGAACAGAGTTTTAAGAAATCATTTCACCTGTATTTCAAATACATAACGCTCATGTATCACAGGATCTCATGGAAAAAGAAAATGAAGTCAGTACGCCATTGGAAAGAGAAGGTCATCCAAACTATATTTATTAAGGTATCAAAGTTGGGAAGTTCAGTGATGTATATGGGTTGTAAAGAAAAAGTAAAAAAAAAAAAAAAGATAATAAAATAAACTGGGTTCTGATTAATTTACCCAACAGCAGTTACTCAGGAAATACTCAACAAATCTGCACAAGTCCTGAAAGAGTTCCTCAGGAACACAGACTGAGGTCGAATGCTAAGTTTGCAGACTGATCATCCACAGGGACAGGGGTTCAAATCCCTTTCTCTCAGAAAGCACGAATCTGAAATTCATCTTTCAAATAATTTTACCTGGTGGCGCAGTGGTTAGCAAGTCCGCCTCATAGCACGGAGGCCTGGGTGGAGTTGGCATGCCACGCTTGTGTGGGTTTCCTTCGGGTACTCTGGTTTCCGCCCACAGTCCAAAAACATGCAGTGTATATCTGGCTGTTCCAAATCGCCCCTGGGTGTGAGTGAGAGTGTGAACGGTGGTGTGAGTGTTGGCCCTGTGAGCTGTCCAGGGTGTACCCCACCCTCGCCCAGAATTGGCTCCCGCGACCCTAATTCGGATTAAGCGGCTTAGATAAGAAATGAATGAATAATTTTACATACTGTTTTGGTTTCCTAATCTCTCAGAGTGGAGTTTTTAATTAGCTGGGTTCCATCAGCCAATCAGATTTCAGCAGGAACTTGAATGGGTAAGCAGGGGATGAAACTTGACGCAGGATGTTTATCAGATTTCCTTTATGGTTTATTTCATCTTGGTCACTGGGGATGTTACTTTCCCAGGGTGCCTGAACCCCACAATTCACGTCGTGATGAGATCTTACAGATCTTTTATCTCTTCATTTTTGCTCATTTGTTACTGGGTGGAACTGGTAGAACCGAGGCTACGTAATAAACACTGGACTTTCCACACGCATCTTGTGCAAGCGGTGCGTGGTGTATAACAGGAAGGAAACTGCAGTTCCATGGATTTTTCACCTCTCACACACGGGTGATGGCGTCCTCAGATCGGCTGGTAACTGGTTTGGTGTGTTTGAGAGGAAACGCCAGGGGGGATTAGTAAGCACTTATTTATTGTGTAATCAATGTGAAGGAGTGAACAGTCACTCTGTGTCGTGTTCACACCCTGCGGGGATTAGTGAGAAATAAGACATGCCACAGCAGTACGTTCCTCTTCGTGTCTTTTTTTTTTTTTTTTTTTTTAAGTGGATTGATTTATGCAACACAACAGGATTGTTCAGGGGGATCCCACAAGTGTGAAAGCGACGTTAGAAATCCCTCTTTCTATCACACTTGCACAGCTGGAACACACTCGTACACACACACAGCCAACAGGAGGGGCATGCATAAAGGCACAGTGGGGGGGGCAGAGAGAAAGGAAGAGAGAGAGAGAGAGGAGGGAGAGAGAGAGAAAAGGAGGGAGGGGGGGAGAGAGAGATAAAAGGAGGGAGAGAGGGGGGGAGACAGCGAGGGAGAGAGAAAGAAAGGGACGGAGAGAGAGAGAGAAAAGGGGAGAGAGAGGGGGGGAGAGAGAGAGAGAGAGAGAAAGAGAGAGAGAGGGAGAGAGAAAAGGAGGGAGAGAGAGAGAGAGAGACAGGGAGAGGGAGAGAGGGAGAGAGAGAGAGACAGGGAGAGGGAGAGAGAGAGAGAGAGAGACAGGGAGGGAGAGAGAGAGAGAGGGGAGAGAGAGAGAGAGAGAGCATATACAAAAATAACCTTTGGAATATGATTTACAAAATGCAGTATTACAATCTCGCGCCCGCCGTCTCGCAGGAAGTAACCAATAAAACTGAAGGTTTAGAAAACAAACTATAAACACTGAAAAAAAATGATTGTGATAGCAAATAATTTACAGGTCACAGTACATGGGGACGTCATGCTAAGACTTCTTACATCTTCTGTTAATAAGAATATTTAACAATAACACATTGTATTCACCTGTAACACCACGCATACAGCGCTATCGAGGAGCTCGCAGGAAAATCAAAATATAACTCAACGGACAGACAGTAGGTCTCGGTCCCTGTGGATAAACATCTTACTGAATTGTCATCAAAGTGAAGGTGTCTAGAAAAGAGACGAGGGAATTCCGCGACAGCAACGTCTACTACTTTCAGGCTGTCCAATCTGGCAGAGTTTTGGCTACAGAGGAATAAAAAACAGGATTGTGGTCCCAGTGAGTAAGAAGAAAGGGTAGCACTACGGCAGCGAGCCCACGCCAGTCGGAACACACACACACACACACACACACCCCGCACCAGGAGAGGCGCCACCGCAGCGTGGAAGATGATCCGAACCCCAGACTGATTGTTGTGTTGGAAACTAAGCGCGGTGCTGAGAGATCCTCGCTCTCCAATAACACGTCGAGGACAGCAGAGCAGTGATATTACATCAGTGTGTACGTGACCGTCCATTCAGGGTCCACTGGACAGCAGCCTTGATCATGTCCACTCAGAAGGAGGGTTTCTTGGGCCTCTGGGTTGGGTGCAGCGGCTGCCGAATCCTGATGGAAGAAGAACAAAGCAGGCAAAAGGGAAACATGTTGAGATATTTCATTCATAAAAAAACTAACCCTGTCAGTGCTCATTTATCCACTACTCTACTACTCTACACGTGTCCAAATACACACGGCTCCCTGATCCACAGTAACGACCACCCCGAGTTTGTGAATGGGAAAAGGGTCAAAATAGACATTCTATTATTTTTCGCTTCATCCTAATTAGGGTCGCGGCGAGGCTGGCGCCCATCTCAGCCGACTCTCGGCGAGGGCGGGGTTCACCCTGAACAGCTCTCCAGACCATCGCAGGGCAACACACACACAACTATTCACACTCGGGGATGATTTGAAACAGCCAATCAGCCTACTGTGCATGTTTTTGTACAGTGGGAGGAAACTGGAGTACCCGGAGGAAACCCATGCAAGCACGGGAAGAACACAGAAACACCCTGAGCCTGGGAATCGAACCCAGGATCTTCTTGCTGTGAGGCGGACGTGTTAACCACTGCGCCACCATGGCGCCCACCATTCTATTAAATAAATAAATAAATAACTATTCAAAAATCCGGGTTGTTTTTATTCACTCTGATATGAAAGCACTTCATCATCAAGCTTTGCTGCCTGTTCATTTCCTCCTTGTTCACCCATCCCTCAATTATACGCGGAGTACTGCTCACCCTCACTCTGCGTCACGTCTTTCACCAGGATATCGTTGGCGATGTGAATGAAGAACGCCGAAGTGCGAAAGAAACTTTTAAAGCAACATTAATACTCACACTGAACGCGCCGCGAGCAATTTGCTAAACTAGTCACCAGTAGAGCCACCTGATGGGGATGAGCTGGTGTTTGCTCTTTAACATGATGAGAGAAAAAAGAAAGGGAACGATTTGAGGTACATGCTGTTCGGAGAAGGAGGCGAGAACACAGTGTCTCGCTGCTTAAGGAGGAGTCACATGGGGCGGTTCTGATGACGGTGCGGCAAAACACTCGTGATCAGTAGGTGAAAACGGGGTGAATAGGCTGCAACGAGGTCGTTACAAGGCAGCGATACATGGATTTGAGATCCGTCATGAAATTCTAAGCAGACTTCAGACTGAGGGGGGGGGGGTTGGGAGTGGTAATTCTGGCACCATTTACCCTGGATGGATGTAAACACTCTGAATAAATGGTGCTGTATATCATCACAGATACATTAAGTTTCTCATCAGACGCACTCACCCATCTCCGACTCTGTTCTTGCATCCGCCTTGTCGGTGGCTCCGGTGTCCGAGTGTTTTCCGTTCTCCTGCCCTCTTTCTGAGAGAGTGATACGGAAACGTGCGGTTAGTTTAACACCAGCAGGGTGGTGGTGGAGTTATTTGAGTTACAATGCATTACGAAATGTAAAGCTCCCGAGGATTAAGCACGTACAAGATTTCTCATACAGGAGTGCAATGAAAAAACTAGAGGGGCTCATAGAGTACCTCCACCAGGTACAAGCGGATTCTGGTGACAGGTACACTGATCAAACAGAAAAATCTGCAGGTTTTTATAACTTGGCACCGTTATAATGAAATGTCTCCCCCTGGTGGATGGCTGATGAAGATTTAGCCCCATGTTAAAGAAGACATGATCCCATGTGTCCTGTCTCAAAAATAATCGCAAGTTTCATTACATTTTATTAAGCTGCCAGTTACAGAGAGAAATCCTCCCAATGCAATTAATCAGTTTCTGCAAACAAGGAGGAGCACACTGAAGATTAAATGTTGAAAAAATTGACTTCGTACAGTAAACGGTTCCAGTCTCTATTTTGTAACAGAAAATTTTCAGGAGTGTTGTGATTTTGGCGTGAGAAAAAGCACACATTCTGTAAAAGCTTAAATCTTCCATTTTTCACGATTTACTCATTTCCAAGGCTGCTCTCTATACACAGACCTTTCCTACTTGTCCATGTGATCAACTGATGTTAATAGAAAGCTAAATATATGTACTTGGTGGTGGTATGCATGTAACTCAACCAAAGCACTGTGCCTCGCATCGAGAGTGCAGGAGTGTTGCACCACGCCTATCATGGACTTCCTGTTTATTTAAGTTAAACATTATGGTTCCACTCAGGGTTCCTGTGATCGGTGGTGGTTGGTACTATTATCTACACTGAGAGTTCCAGCTCTTTTCCTTTGCTGATGTATGATCACTGGTGCCTGACGTGTTACGTTTCTTGTATGAAGTGTCCAGTGGTTGAAATCCAGCTACGAGTCGGTCAGTTTCATCTTTTTACTTTAGACTTTTATTTTGCATTTCACAGGAAATAATAATGAAATTTTATGTTCATGTGCGACTCATTTTAGCCTTTCACTGACATCGAAATTCAGTATCTTCTATTAAAGGGATGTCCAAACTTATCTGCAGGGGGCCGGCGTGGGTGCAGGTTTTCACTTCAACCAAGCGGTAGCCACACCTTCCACCCATGTGAACCACTGATCTCAGAAAATGATTGGATTCGTGTATCCTATTGTTTGCATGTTTCCATTTGAGATCTAAAAGCAAGGTGGTCTTACCGATATCGCTGCCTCTCGGCTTCAAAATTTAAATACTGATGTGCAATCTAGTCTTTATGGGTTTTTTTTTTTTTTTAAATCAGTGATTGAAACAGGTGGAAGGTGTGGCTACTGCTTGGTTGAAGTAGAACCCTGTACCCACACCGGCCCTTTGTGGAGAAGACGGGACATCCCTGTTCTATTATACGGCTAGTTGGCATGAAGCTGTATATTACACAAAGATTTGCTATATAATTTTGATATTCAGATTTATTGTCTTGGTTTTGTGGCTCCAAAATTTGAAATATGATGTGTGTGTATATATATATATATATAATTTAAAACATTTGGGACACAACAAAACCTTTCCTGATTGTCTTCACAGAAATGGAATGCACTCGTTTTCTGCGACTAGAAAATGATATTTTGATCTGTTGAAAACAATATCACACAGAAATCATTCACTTCATGCTACATGTTATTTTTGACCCCTTTATCACACTTTTGCGCTGTTAGTTCTGAGACAGGACACGTACAGATCACCTCCGCGTACAGTTCCACTCCCTACGCTAGAAAAAAAAAATCATCCAAATCCAAAGCATTAAGGGTTGAGTTATAGTGCACACAAACACACACAGGAGAGGATTCCCACATCCCAGTCTGAGTGTGTGTGTCTGTGTGTTCTCACATCATACACACCTGACTGCTGCTGAGTTTGCGTGTTCTGTGCTTGCTGTGAAGTTAAAACACAGGAATATTTTTATTATATTGAATTTAAAAATAAAGTAATGTTTCCATTTTTTGGAGGCTTACCTGAAGGGAGGCATCTCCTAACGCTCCTGTACATTCATTCAGCTCCACCTGCACATCCAGCGGATCTGGAAAAGAAAACGTGGGATTATGACCATAAACAACCAGAGTGCGAAAGACGTCCGATGTTTATTAACCGAGTGGAACACAACAGCACAGAGTTACTCTTTCAATTCTAATCTCAAGTATAAAAATGTATGAAATCGGGCACATCAGTGACGAGCGACGGCATCTAAACATCAGACATGAAGAAATATCCAGTCTCTTTACCGCGAGTTATTACAGCACGTGGGCTTTAGGACTTTTACCCGTACATCGTGTTCTTTACTACGACTGAAACGTGTGGAGTTTATTTCGAGGACGTTTCAGTCGTAGTAAAGAACACGATCCTCAACCACTGATGTACGGGTAAAAGTCCTAAAGCCCACACTGCTGTAATAACTCACGGTAAAGAGACGGACTGGATATTCCGCCATCATCTCAAACGGGCGGGTCTGTCTGCAGCAGAGGCGCTTCGACTCACCGACAAAACCAACACACGTGAAACTGATCTGTCAATCATCATTCATAACTTCGCAACTAATGCATATTCCACAACAAGGTTAAGCTTCCAACACGCACACACACCCAGTACCGGCATCTTCTACACCACAGGGGTCAAACTTCGTGGTCCAAATCCGGCCCGTCAGCTCATTTTCTGAGGCCAGCGAGAACTTTCAAAGAATATGATTATCGTACCTTTCTTTTCATCAACCATTACCATGAAACGTAATTCATCATCCACCCACTAGGTGGCGACAACATGTTTGTATTTAACGAACAGCAAGTGATCTCATCACTGTCGATCGTTATCAGGAAAGTGAATAAAGGAGAAGAGGACAGATACGTAAACTAATCATTTGGTTGTGCAGGTTTCATGGTCGCCCCTTTCAGAATAGATGTTCTGTGATTATTTGGCCCTTGACGACCTAGAAATTTAATAATGGAGCCTGATACGTAGACCTAGTTTCATAAATATTAGCCCTGTTATGTTCCTGTCTTGCTGTGGGCAGCAGTGGGAGATGGAGGAGCAGACACCGGGTCACGGTTTATAACTTTATTAACCCATACCTGGTGAAAATAACATTAAACACTGGGAACAAATTCAGCGTAAATACGAGTTTTAAACAGCTGCAGGTGTGAAGAGCATGTGAGCGCCCCCTATCTCCCCGGAGTGGGTATACTTACAACCAGTCTGCATTGGCGTCCTGTTCTTTATGCCTGAATTTTATTTTTTTTTGTATTATATACACACACACACACACACAGTAGAGACTAGTTAATATGAGCATGTCAGGGTCCAAAGCACCTCAACGCATATTAAGCGAGGCCGCATTTCAGTATTTTTGTTAATACTTTATATATTTTAGCTAATATGAAGGTGCGAACACTGCCATGGATTAAAGCAGAATGCCATCATATAATATCTAATATGGTCAATTTCAGTAAAAAAAAAAAAATACAAAAAAATGTTCTTTTTGGTCATCCCCATGTTACACATTTGGGGTCCAAGCGGTGGGCGCATATTAAGCGGAAACAGATTTTAAAAAAGCGCATGTTAAGGAGATTCTACTGTATATCATGTTAAATATTATCAGAAAAATGTCCATAAATATACATGTTCGGTGATATTGACAGAGGGCATCTATATCCACCCCCCAACCCCAAAACACAGGCTACTAATACCTGAAGTCTCCCAAACCCAGAGCAGTCTGAATTCAACAAGATTAAAATCAAACACATTTCCTCACAAAACATCAGAGAAACCAGCTGTTACTTTCATCACATTTCTAACAGCTGAAAATTGCAGATGTTTAAAAAGCTTCATTCACAGAAAAGTCATGGGAAAACACTGGCTTTAGAAAAGTCTTGAATATTTACCCCACGTCCTGCCCTTTAAGCCCTGACATGAACACTTGTAAACATGAGTTAAAATGGATCCATGGCTGCTTCTGATGCCCTTGTGTAGCCGGACAGGGAAGCAGATGGCTGGGACGCACCTGTGGCCAAAAAGAAGGACTCGAGTGTTCTTTCAGGAAGAGGGGGAGGCGAGTCTTCACTCTCGTCACTGTCTGGAGCACACAAGATCACCGTTACCGACAGCTCATACACACTCACACACACCTCAACAGCGCTTTGCCATAGGAAAAGGAGCTCGCAGAACCACCCGCAGCCCAGCCACCGAGCCGAGCCGAAGCCCGGCTGCACACAGCGCGTGATCAAAATCAGAATGAATTCCATGCTGTGTTTTTGGACGATCTGACATGAAATCTCTGTATCTCTGGAAGTCCGCTGCCTGAGTAGAAGTTCGTAATGACGTACCGCGTTTTTCTGAGCCGAGACGTGTAATAAACATCCGCTAGCTGATGCTGGACCTCCTCCATGTAAGCAGCAGTGATGGTGGTTGTAGCCACGAATGCAGAGGGAGATAACCATGCAGTGTAGGTCTCCAGCAGTACAGAAACCCGTTGTGGTGGCTTTGGTTATCTGGTGTACTCCGGACGGGGTTTCCCCGGGGCTCAAATCTCACCACAGAGCCCACTGTGTCCTCACTTTGATGTCAGAGCACGAGCAGGCGCGTTTCTTACCCCCGAAAAAAGCGAACAGACGTGTCACCACTGGCGCTTGCTCGTGTGACTCTGACCACACCCATTCATGGATTTCCCCCAAACCTGATGGGGTCACTATCCAAGGATGACTTGGTTTTTGGGATGCCAAGGTCAAAGGTGAAGGTCAGAGCAAGGTCACAAAGTTTTGGAGACAGTGTTTATAACTTTGAAACCAGCGCTGACAGATGTGCTGTTACTATGGAAACACTAATAGGAAACCATATATGGGCGTTGACCTTGAGTGACCTTAAAATTATTGCCATCTTCAAAAAATCTTTAAACGGGAATTTTTTTCCTGCTAATTTGGTGGTCAAGTGTTCATACTAAAGAACATCTCACACGAACACACGGGTAGTTAGACCCAGAACCCGTACAGGGCGGATCTGGTACATCACGTACACTGTGTGATGGATGTACCCTACACTCTATGAGTGCACCTCTGTTTTCAAACAGGGTGTTTTTTTTTTTAAAGCGATACTGTGTATAACTCAATCAGGCAACGTTTCCCCAGAGATACAAACTGAAATGAAACATCAATAAAAATCGATAAACAGTGAATCTGTGTTAAGCTTTGATATGAAAGACTGACGTCATGATGTAAGCAAGGAAACAGGTTAGCGGCTTGAGACATGAGAAGGAAGCTTGAATAAAAAGCTAGAGGATGACAACACACACTTCCTTCCTATCGTTTCATCAATCCGCATGCAGTCGATCCGCTCCAACCCTCAGCCCCAAATCCCATCTTCAAACTCCAAATCATGTCTCTTCATCTCAGTGCGGATGAATTCAGATCTTTTAGTGGCACAGAACACGAAGGAAAGCGCAGCCGCTTTGGGCAGGAATGAGTCCAATATCAACAGGAAGGAGAAGAAAAACAAAAAGAGTAGCATGCGGGTGAAAAGCAGAGAGATGCTCGTAGCCACGTCCTGCACTTGATGGACAGGTTCATGCTCTGCATTTGTCCGAGCTCTCTATCATCATCCAGAAACATGCGCACATAACAGGAAACAGTGACCAGGGAGGTCTTAAACATGTAAAACACTCAGGTCTCATTTAAATACCCGTATCTGTTCTCTTCACTCCTCTAACCGAGGTGGCAGGGTGCCATTACTTACGTCACTGGTATCAAAGCCACAGAAAGTGTAGCAGGAAGCTGAACACAGCACGACATTCCCTTTCATCTTTATACCTTCAGCGAATTCAGTCAGAAAAAAATCCTCTTCAAATAATTCATTCAGCATTAATTACGCAGCTCTTTTACATACTGGATTCTGATTGGTCAGTCGTGGCATTCAGTGGTCTGTTATTTCTTTATACACATTATTGCGCAAGTAATAAAATCATATTTAAATCAATAAAATAATCTTTCAATCAATAGAATTTTTTTAGTAATAAAACAATTTTAGTTACTAAAAATAAAATAAATTTTAAAATAATTTTGTTGAAATCAAAATATTTTTTAAATCAATATAAACCCTTAAAATCAATGACATTTTTATAATCTTTTTTCATCATTATTTTTAATGAATTATTGATTTCTTTAATAAGTATTGGTGTAATAAGGAGCATCATGAACTCCGAGAGTTTAATGAAGTACACTGATGTACATTTAAAAACATTTGATTTAAAATAAACTCCGAGATTCATCATTAATGTAATAAATAAATATGTAACAATTTTTTTTTTAAAGACTTTAAAACCTTTTTAATGACTGTTAAAATGCATAAATTGAAAAATGAACGGATTTTTAATTCCATGGATTGTCGGTGGATTCTTTCAGGGTTCCAAACCGTGGCTGGGACCAGTGTGGACACTCCGGCGAATTTTGGAGATGGTCCGTCGCAAGTATGGGTGGAGAAAATATGCACATGAAAACACGGTAGCCAGTGCGGGACCCACAGCAAATTTCAACATGACCAAACTTTCAGGAAATGGAAGCCACGCCCTCCCTGTTCTCAGTGAAGCTCCCGGGCTGTCAAGTAATCTGACGTGTAAAAAAAAAAAAAAATGTCATCTACCGTCGTCTACTGTGAAGACATTCCGGCTATGTGAGACCGAGGCTTAAGTTCTTTCTGGTGAAGGCCTGGTCACTGCTGATAATCACTTTCATTACAAACCTGCCAAAACAGAAAAACACTGCAATATAAAAGGTCTAGAGACAGAGTCTAGAGGTCCGATTTGTTAGTACTAAGTATGACATGCTTTAAACTCGGCACTGCGTTACGTTTACAGCATTCGGAGATGGCCTTATATTATCAACTGAGCAGTTGAGGGTTAAGGGCCTTGATCAAGGGCCCAACAGGGGCAGCAGCATAGTGGTACTAGGGCTTCAACAGTGTCTGTAACAGAACTGGAAAAAAAAAATCCTATTTTAAGTGTATTCATCGGCAAAAGAGGGGTGTTTTTAAAATGTTTGATGTTAAATGGTGGAATCTGGTGCAATTTAGTGGAATTTTGAATGTTATTTAGAATATTAATATTTCCAAACATTAATGTTTCCTTACTGTAACACAAATGATCTTTACTGACAATTAACGAGAAACTTTTTGTTAATTGTCTTATGAAATACGTAAAGGCACGATTGTTAGCTGGAATGTTTGTTAATTTAATGGGTTTAAAAGTACATTTCTGACAAACTGTAAATGTCTCTTAAATCTCGTCACCCGTGTTATTATGAACGGCAGCATAAGATTCGAGATTCTTTATCATGGTGTTCACACACAATGAAATTTTGTATGAGACTCTCAACCTTAAAAATGTACAAGCAAGGCAGTAAACTGCAATTAATACCATCAAGAGCAGAAAATAAACACAAGCAATTATATACACAACTTTCAAATAGAAATATAAAATAGAAATAGAAATTCTAAACACCTGTGAATAAAAACTGAACACTGGTATGTACACTGAAGGCACTACGAAATGAAATAAATAAACAGCAGAAGCAGAGTGGATATAAACTAGAATGTAAATGTAAGTAAAGTGCGGCAGTGTAAGACAGTCATAGAGTTTGAGGATTCAATGTCCTTTTACAGAGAACTGATGTTTATGTGAGAGTCACGGGGGGTGGGTTGTTAAACTAAGTGGTATTAAACTAAGTACAGTTGTGTATCCATTACGTCTACTATGTCAAAATTAAGGCCTATGAAAAATACAAACTCACCAGTGAAAAAAATCAGGCCACAAACGTAATTATGACGTGATTTAGATTCCCATATCTTCCCTGGATTCACTGCTCCATTTTTTTCTTTACATTAGACGTACAGCCCACTACACATCAGGTTTTAGGCATGATGAGAGTACTAGATTAGCCAAAAAAAAAAAAAAAAAAAAAAAACCTGAGTAGACACGTTAACCAGACTGTATTCTCGCAGCGCAGTGGTTTGTTTCCGCACTTTAACATGGGGGGCAGGTTCCCGCTGCCGGTCACGTGATTAAGACCCAGATTATCGACTGTAAGATATTAAAAATACTGGAGATTACCGAGGGAGTATGCTCATGAGATTTTACTTCTTTGACCTAATTCAATTTGTCGATATAAACAAACCGCAGTAATTTTTTAAAAATCCGACAGAAAAGTGCAAAGTGGCAGGGAAACTTTATCCGACAATTTTGTTTAAATCCAACAAAAGTCTGAAAATCTGACTGGTTACAGACACTGCTTCAACCACAGACCATCTGATCGGTAACCCAGAGCTTTAACCACTGAGGAACCCTGAGGGTGGGACAGTTTTTGTGTCACTGAACAGCATACCTGCTTACAGCCTCTATAATTCCAACAACTGATTTAACCGATTTTTAAGGAAATGAATGCGTAATCCTAATCAGCGTCCTACATTCGCACCTAGGATCAGGCACAAGACGCCACATGCACACACAGCGCCAGGCGTTGTGGTTAGCAAGACTCTGCCTGTTTCCAGGGGGAGGTAACAGAACTGGTCCTGACGGCTCTGACTGGTCCTGATGAAAACGTGGAGACCAGACGGAAAACAAACGTCCCGCAGTTCAGGCTTTTAGATTCACGCAGGAACGGAAGATAGTAGACAGTAGATTTTGCTATTTCAAAGTACATCATATAAAAACTGCTGTTTGATTTAGGATCTATTCTCCACCCCCAGATCGCCCCTCCCCCTGCCCCTCCCACAGCTTTCATCACTTGGACATACCTGTCTCTTTATCTGCCTTAGAGCAAACACCAACTATGGACATTGAGGTAACCTTCCTGGGGACACCGTCATCATGGGGCGCTGCTGAGACTTTGCCGGTCGCTGTGGACACACTAGACCGGGAATCAGTGTGATAAGAATCGAGCGGGGCGTCCTCTCCGTCCTCCAGTTCGGGGTCCGAGTTGTCCGAGTGCAGTGGGTTGGTGAAGCTCAGAGCGGTCCTGAGAGGGGCACCAGCAACCTCAAGATTGGGGCCAGGGTTCAGGCTGGAGAGAGGCGTGGGGTTTGTAGAGCGTGTCCAGCCCACCTGGCCCTTGTTGGTGCGCAGAGGCAAGTGGTCAGGGCGGGGCGGGTTTTCCGCATCCTGTGACAGAGAGCTGTTGTTGGTGCGCACTTTGAAAGCATGCGTTCGTTGCAGTGCACTGCTGCTCTCGAAACTTCGCGGCCCCTCCTGCAAGGGCACTTTCTTGATCTCGACACTCAGAGGGCTGTGTTTATTGGACTCTGGAGGGGAAGGGGCGGGCACAGAGGCAGGCACGGTGGGTCCTCCCTGGGGGCTGCCATTGTCATTGACCGCAGGTTCTTGTTCAGAAGCCAGTAAGTGCAGCACGGGTTTGGGGTGGTAGCGATCGTTCTCCTGGCGGACGTCGCTCACTGTGGGGAATGCAGAAGGTGGCGACGGCGTGAGGATAGGTGGCACCGGCCGAGGCTCAGGGGCCTGCAGGATCTCCTCTTGGACGTCACCCTCAACCTGAAAACTGAGACAAAGGGCAGGAAGCAGAATGACCACAAGGTGGCAGCCTTTATTCAACCCTGAATATTTACTGTTTTGTAAGGAAAGGAGCGTTTGTTTACCTGCTTTACATGTTTCGACTACTTCCTGTAGTCATCGTCAGAAGCGTTACGTGATGTTCTTGTGACGTGTCTTATAGGTTCCTTAAGTTGTTTTTTTCCTTGTCTTTTTCTTCAGACAGTAGGAAACACTTACGCCCCCTACTGTCTGACGCCTATAAGACACGTCACAGGAACATCACGTGACGCTTCTGACGATGACTACAGGAAGTAGTCGAAACATGTAAAGCAGGTAAACAAACACTCCTGTCTTACTAAAAGAACCTTACAAAACAGTTACGACTAAGACGACAGTGTGATCTTCTACCAAAGATTCTGAGTATTTACTCTTGATTATTATTAAAGATGGAACTGATCTGATACCCATCACCACTATCGGACTAAAACCCACAACATGACGGATTGGAGAGCTGAGGGAGAAAAAAAATCAGATATTATATAATGTAATTAAAATATTTTGAATTAAAGTGTCAGGATTTGGTCGTATCGTACCACCTCTAGTTCAATCCCTTGCTGAACCCATTAATCCTATTAGGGTCGCAGGGAGGCTGGAGCCGATCTCAGCTGACTCTGGGTGAAGGCGGGGTCCACACTAAACAGCTCACCATTCCATCACAGGGCCAACACACACGCAACCATTCATACACACACCCCTAGGGACAATTTGAAACAGCCAATTAGCCTCATATGCATGTCTTTGGAATGTGGGAGGAAACCAGAGCACCCGGAGAAAACCCAGACAAGCACAGGATAACATGCAAACTCCACACAGAAACACGTGGATATACGCAAACCAGTGTATACACAGTAAAATGGATGGCGTGAACACGTGAATACACTGAGGCTTGAACGTAATCTCCATCGAAGCTTCGGAGAGAGGATGTGGTCACGAAGCCTATGACAGGAAGTTACCTACTGCCACGTACAGCATGTGATTCTACAGAACACCAGTGTGTGACTGTGTGTGTGTAAGAAGAACAGAAGGGAAATGTGAAGCAAGAGACAGAAAGGTCAAGCTGCTTTAAGGGCTTAATGCTCATCTTCTGTCTCCACAAGCGCTGCTTCATTCAGCCGTAAAAAACTTTATTTATATAAAACAACTTCTCAAAAATCTCAAGGTCAAACTCGTACAAACAGCAGACATAAAGAGTGCTGTCGACGTTATCCACACACACACACACACACACACACACACACACACACACCATACCAGGAACCGCCCCAACACCGCCCCTGTACTTCATCCTGCACTTATCAGTCCTGTTCCAAACCCATAACCTTGTAAAGCGTGAAGGTGTACGTGCGGGGGTTACATTAGGTTACCTCCGGATACGCGGTGGTTTGGGTGGAGGTGTGTCCCACTGGTCCTCATCCGAATTCTGGTTGGGTTTTTCCGGACAGCCTTCATCCTGAGATGATGGGCGGGGACATAAAAAATAAAGAATGCAATGAAGTGAGTGAGTGAGAAAGCTTCAAATCCACAGAACCACAAATCCACAGCTCCAGTCCGTCCTGAAGACAGAAACACTGAGGGCGAACGTCTACACCAGCCATCGGCACGTCCCAAACTGACGTTACTGCAGATGGTGCGTCACGTGACCTCTTGGTAAATATTGTATGAAACAGAATTGGAGATTAAAGTCATCCATGTCTACTTATTTATTTATTATCTCCCACCCACAAAGTGGCTCGGGATCTATAGGAATGGGTCCCATCCGTCCGTCACACTTTAGTTTCCGGACATTTACTTGTCGCGCACTGAAGCTGGGGCTTTCAAACTTGCTATGCTTGACCTCTTTCGAGGAGGTTATGTTTTTGTTCACCTTCGTTGGTTTGTTAGCAACGTTATGCAAAAAATACACCTGGATTTTGATGAAGTGTAGATGGAGGGGTGGAGAACGACCCTAACCTTAACAATCTGTTAGATTTTGGAACTGAATCAAATTCTGAAACTGGGAATTTTTTTAAGGATTCTTTAACGTTGTGAGACAGGACATGCAGCGTGGTGTTCCAGCAGGCCCAGCAGGGGGTACTGTGTACTTATAAATACACACACCTCTGCTAAATCGAGGTTCGGAAATGCTCTCTAAATGTTCTTGGATGTTCAGAGCTCCCGTTAGCATGCGGCCTTCCCGCATCCATTAAACTTTGAGGAGGGGACTTTCCTGCAAAAAAAGATTAAGGTGTCAACGTCTAGTCACAGCGCAAATCTCAAGGTTTTCTTTTTTTTTTTAAATCACAGACGCCCAAAAAGGTTTCGAAACGTCTAAAAATCCACGTAAGTAAATCATCACTGTCTAGCCGTTTTATGCACTTATTTATAGAGATGACCTTTACGTGGGAATCATGCTTACAGATGACCAATTAAAATAAAGAATTGCAAATAGCCACATAACACATAAAAGTGGGTTAACCTCGGCCAATCAGCGATATCTCCCGGGTGGAGCCCCATTGCTAAGGAAACATCCTATAGCGTACGTCCAGGTGTAACTATGGGAACCCTGTACGTCATGTCATGTGCCCTGTACGACATGTCATGTGATGTGGCATCGTCGTTAATGATATGAGGCCGTGTTTTTAGGCTTTCTATAGAATGTAGCTGGAATTAATGCATCAGAAAAATTAAAAGAGTGCATGCCTAATTCTTTAGAAATGTGCTCTTGTGTCACACAGCCTGAGTTTGAGTCTTGTGTTGCATTAATGAACTCTGTTTAAAGGTTAGCAGTGTGCCAACAAGTGCACCTAGAAAAGTGGCTTTCCTTTATATATATGTATACACACACACACACACACACATATCCATCCTGATGAGAAACACACTTCACCTCACCTGTGCCATGTCCACGCCCATTGCAGCCGAGGGCTTGTGCTGGAACACTACTAAACCTGCAGAGGAATAATCTGTACAACTATTTCTTTAAACTTGGTTTCACTTCTCTCGGCGATAAACTGCGGCGGTTCTGATGCTCAGGCTTTCTTTTGTTCCTACATACATTTTAATTTGCGACAAAAACATTTCCCAGAGGTCTGTAGTTACAGGTGACGAGTACAGGTTTAATAATGAGATGATCTGGATCAATGCAACAATTTATAACCTAACAAACATGGACAAAAATAAATAAATAAATAAAATCAACAAACATGGACGCCTGGGCTTTTCTGCCAAAATTCCTGCATTGGTTCCCGAGTGGCGCATCGACAAGGCGCGCGACTATCAACCCGGAGATCGCAAGTTCGAATCCGGATTGATGCCACAGCCGTCCGTGACCGGGAGTCCATGGG
>JBCNYH010000007.1:4767283-4781297 GCA_039654325.1 Tandanus tandanus
GTTTAAACAGTCACAATTTAAACATGACCCTCATAATGATTTTAAATGATTTTAAAAAGCTCTATTTTGTATTGACTGCGATGTAGAATTACCTAGAACTATTTATGTTGTAGCTCATGTGCGGTACGATTATAGGAAGGTTGAGAGAGGCACTTTGGTTGGGCTTGGTAGCTTCCATGCAGGAATAAATGGGCCTGGAGAGATAAACAAAATGCGTACGAGCAGACTATATAGACTTGGATTAACTGCCCCTCACAGCACTCCTCCATGAGAACTTCTAGTTATTATTATTGTTATTATTATTATTATTATTATTGAGTGTCTGAAAATATTGATTTCTTTTGTGTTGTGACAGGTGATCCAGAACACGGAGCATCTGGTGAAAGACAGAGTGACGGATGAGTTCTGCTGGGTTCAGTGGGACTCTGACACCCAGAGACTCTTTTTCATCTCCAGCAGGGTCAGGATTTCTCTTTTCGCTCCTCCGTTAGTCTTCGGAGTTACACTGCTGTGGCAGCTCGTGCTACAGGAATGATAGAACCGTCATAAAGAGCTCATTGGGGGCAGATTTTTGAAGCGTTATGAACAATTAACCTCATGAACCAATCATATAAACTATGATGGGTTTCTGCAGATTTATAACTAGAATGCACTGTAAAGTTTTTGGTTGGCTGATGATCACCTGGGTACAAGTTGATATGGGGTCGTAAAGTTGAAACAGTTTCTGAGGTGAATGACGAGTGTGGTGAGCATGCACATGCAGCAGGAGCGAGTGGGACCTCTCGTGAGTCAGTGTGCCGCATGATGTTGCACTGTGAGCATCAGAACCTTCTGTATGTTGTTCGTGTTTATGTGACACTGATGTGTACACATTTCTAATTACCTCCCTTCCACAAAGCGGCTCAGGAGCTATAGGAATGGGTTCCATCGGTCCAGCTGTCCGTCCATTTGTTCGACACACTTTAGTTTCTGGATATTTACTTGACGCGCGCTGAAGCTGGGGCTTTCTTGCTATGCTTGTTCAATATTGACTTGTTATCTCTGTCATCACTCCATCATCTCTTCTTCATCTCTCCATCATCTTTCCATCATCTCTCCATCACTTCATCACCTCTCCATCATCTCTTCATCACTCCATCATCGCTCCATCATCTCTTCTTTATCTCTCCATCATCTCTCTGTTATCTTTCTATCATCTTTCCATCATCTCTCCATCATCTCTTCATCTCTCCATCATCTCTCCATCATCTCTTCTATATCATCTCTCCATCATCTCTTCATCTCTCTATCATCTCTTCTCCATCATCTCCCCATCATCTCCCCATCATCTCCCCATCATCTCCCCGTCTTCTCTCCGTCATCTCTCCGTCATCTCCCCATCATCTGTCCTTCGTCATGTATTTTCTGAAATGTTCTGAAAGTTACTTCACTGATATCGTTACTGCTTTTTTTATTCTTATTATTTTAGGAGAAATATGTGCTGAAGTGTGTACAGTTTTTCCCTGATGACAGTTTCGAGATGGTGGTAAATATTCTGATCTTGTTTGTACTTTGCTGATGTATTATGTTTCTATAGATAATGAAGGGATGTTAAAGTTACCTTTTATTTGTGACAGTTTGAACTCCCCTTGGAGTTACCCAGAAATCCTTTCACTTCTGTGAGGTAAGCAGTCCATCAGTGAGTTATATTTTCATATGAGGTACCGTTTCCTAATTAATATTAATGTTAAAGGGGCGGTGTCATGGTCGTTAAAAGTGGAATTAAACCCACAGTTAATTAAAGCTTGCGTGCATGCTTTGTCAAATGTTAAAATAAAAGCAAGTAATAAATCCTCACACACTGGGGGGTGATTGTACTGCGTAAAGTGGGACATTTTAAATGTGGAAGAAACTGTATACACTGAGGTGTTTTACATTAGAAAGTATTGAGGTATTTATCATGGATTCATGTAAACGAGCAGATGCCTGTGTGATGTGTGTAAATATAATGTAGTGTTTTGTGCAGAAGTGTCAAGTTTTATTTTATTTACAAGTTCACTAATTAATATCTGATTCATTAGTTTATCTAATTGTCTCTAATTATCTGTATACTGTTATTATTGAAAGGGTGGCACAGTGGCACAGTGGTTAGCACGTCCGCTTCACAGAAAGAAGGTCTGGGCTTGATTCCCGGCCTCAGAGCGTATCTGTGTGGAGTTTGCATGTTCTCCCTGTGCTTGCGTGGGTTTCCTCCTACTCTGGTTTCCTCCTACAGTTCACAAACATGCACAGTAGGCTAATTGGCTGTTCCAAATTGCCCCTAGGTGTGAGTGTGAGTGTGAGTGGTTGTGTATGTTATGGCCCTGTGACGGCCTGGCAAAGCTGTTCAGGGTGTACCCCGCCCTTGCCCACAGTCGGCTGAGATGGGCGCCAGCCCCCCCACGATGTACTGGGGGATTCACGTACTATTCTCGTAATTTCGCACTCTCATGCGAGTGCAACGGACTCCAAATGGCAGCCTTTTCAAATAGGCTAATACAAATTATCGAAGACATTTTAGCACAGTGTAATTTTGAAAACGTAACTAAAAACCACCTGATGATGAAAATATACAAAAGAGTTTAGAAGGAAATGACATCATTGGGTTTATTAAATGAGGTATAATCATTACATCATTTATATAAATCCGTTTCCATCCTCTCCATGTCAGATTCAAAAACTTTAAACCAAAAAATATTTAACAAACACAGACTTTGGAGTACTTTGGAAATCCATTGCATATTTACACAACCAACCTTTTTTTACAGCTCCTTTAAACACTAAACAGACATGTAATAAAAGGCCCCTGGCATGTTTTACTTTGAATAGGTTTATGAATTTTGGATACGATCACTACCAAGAGCACGAAACTGAGGAACTGAACCTGATGGTGTCCACAGACAGAACTGGCAAGTCATGTGATGAACTTTGGTTTATTTCAGCAGTTAAAAGCTGTATAGTTACACATTGTTTCAGAAAGTCAGGGATTATTATTGTTTTATATTCTTCACTCACACGAAATGACTTGCTTCATGCATGAAGTCCAAGTAACGCACGAGTTTGTCCCCATGCACTGGATATTTGTGCTTTATGAGGAAACCACATAATAGTCAGACAACATTCTTGGAGAACATTGTTTGAAATCATTAAAAACTCACGTCTGGCATTTTTCCTCCCCACAGGAATCATGTGTGTTTGCTACAGCCATCCTGTGTACGGTAGAGAGGATTACATGTACACTATTGCATTTGTTGATAGAGGTACACGGACTGCAGTATTATTTCTAAATAAACTCATATTTGTTCATATCTAATTTTTTCTGTGATTTTTAAAAAATGCAGGCTTCAGTAAGACTTTCAGTGTAGCACTTGAGCAAACCGCACCTCCTGGCAGCGTGCTGGCCCTCCAGCCGCTCTTCATCAGTTTGGGTCAGCACAGATGTTCAAACATTCCAATGAAAAATTCACTCTTTCACCTGTGAGATTCTGACATGGACCCTCTGAAACTCTCCCGCAGGTCATTATGTTGTAGTTTCTCTAACTGGCCACTTCCTTCATCTGATCAACTGCTGGCAGCAGGACCTGCTCTGTCACAGTCTCTTCCTGTCAGGTGAGGAACTTTACACTACTGCAGACATCAGCCTGAGACGTGTGCACCTTTCAATAATAGGCTGATCACTCAAAGTAACACTGATGGATTTTGTTAAGAAAGTAAGAGCGGACTGTGTTTAGAAAATGACTGAACACAGTTTTACTTGTACAGTGCTTTTTAACTCCTGCTGTCACCGAAGGTACGCGGAGAGCGAGCTATAGAAAAGCCCATCCGTCCACCCCACTTGTTAGTGCAATAACTTTGGAAGGAAATGACCTAGGATCACCAAATGTGGTGGACGGGTTCCGTTCAGGAAGGTATCAACTGGGATTGCATACGGGTCACCTTAACCTTGCCTTAAAGTCAGAAGGTCACTTCTCTATATTCAACCTGTCAGAGTTTGTAAGTGTGATAATTTTGGAAGGTAATGACAGGATCACCAAGTTTGGTGTACAGGTCCCCCTCTGGAACGAATAGGGTGGGATTGTATATTGGTCACTTTGACCTTGTTTTAAGGTCACAAGGACACTTTTTCTATCTTTTGCTTGTCAACGCTTCTTAGTGTGACAACTTATTTCAAGGTCACAGCAGTAAACTTAGTGAATTTTTCTATAATGGTTTGTGATGAAATGGTTTTTTTTAGTAGGAACGTCTGGACTTCTGTGCTCTATTTTATGAATAGACATTGCCACAAAGCAGCTTTACAGAACCCTGCACCTAGATTTAGCTCCCGAATAAGCAGGCAAGAGGTGAGAAACTGCGAGAGGAATCCGACTCGGCGGGAAACAATCCGCCTTGGGTGATGCTGGATGAAGCATTCCACTGTTGTTGAAGAGTTAAGGTTGTAGAAAAAAGTGTCCACTTTGAGCATATTGTTAACTGAAGTCCTAGGATGAGTCTTTATGATCACACCAGAAACTCGAAAACCTCTTAAAAATGGACTTGAATTAGGCCCTAAGGTTACAGCTGCTGCCATACAGCAAACTGCTGCTCCGTAAGGCACAGGCAGTGATTTCTGGAAGCGTTCCTGAGCCCATGCTGTGACTCCCATAAAAGATTGATGCCTGTTTTTAATGCAGTGCCGTGTGAGGGGCCCGAAGACTACTTGCACAGCGAGATTTCTCCAGATTCTTGGAATCCTGTGATTTGATGTTCTGTAGACAATGAGAGATTCATCACAACCCCACGTTGCCGAACATTATTTTGGACATTGTTCCTCCACAATTTGTGGATCTTTTTTTGCAGATCAGTGAACCTCTTCCCAGATGTTCTTTTAATACACAAACATTACTGATCTGTTCCCAATTAACTTAATTAATTATTTCCAAAATGTTCCTCCAGCTGTTTCTTTTTAGTACCCCTTACTTTTCCCCCATCAAATGAAAGATTTTTTTTCACAAAATAGTCACATGTCTCATGCTTTCTGTGTTCTGTTGTGAATAAAATGAGTGTTTGATATTTGTAAGTCATTGCATTTTGTCTTTATTTACATTTTACACAGCATCCCAACTTTATTGGAAATGGGGTTGTAGATATTCTTGTTGTGAATGTACCTGTCCAGTGTGTGTGTGTTTGTTGGTATACTGTATGTGTGGTTGTTGTTTGATACATTGTGCTCCTTGGCCTACAGGTGCCGATGCCCACGTGGATGCTTTCGAAGTCAGCAGTGTTTTAACAAGTGTTTCAGGAAACAAACTCCTGGATGGGAGCGTGGGCAGGATATATACCATCAACCTCAGCCATGATTTTCTATTTCAGCTGATGAGCCCTGATCGACCCGAGGCACAACGTCTCGCTGCACTGCACTGTGTGATCGTCCACCTCACACCTAACCAGGAGCTTGAGACGAAGGTGGGACAGACACCTTCTACACCGCGTCTATACCACATCACCACATCTTCAACAGCACATCTACACAACAACATCACTTGAGCACTGCAACTACACCACATATACACCACCACATCCACACCACCACCTCTATATCAGATCTACAGCACACCACAGCTACACCGCAACTACACCACAACTATGCCACATCTACACTGCACCTACACCACCCCATCTACACCACATATACACCGCAACTACACTGCAACTAGACCACATCTACACTACCCCATCTACACCACACCACCACAACTACGCCATATCTACAGCACATATACACAACAACTACACCACATATACACCACCACTATACCACAATACCACAACTATATCACCTCTATGCCACAACTACACCATATCTACACCACAACAACACATCTACCGCACAACACATTTTATACAACTATAACACACCACATCTACACCAAAACACCAAGACAATTACAACACACCACCACATCCTAACCAAAGCAATATTATAACACCACAGTACATTTACCCTACATCCAGAACACCACCACAATTACAGCACACCACCACATGAACACCGCAACTACACCACAACAATTACAGTACACCACAAGTACACCACATTTAAACCACATGTACAGCACACCACCACAGCTACACTTCATCTACACCACAACATCACATTTACATGCTGCAGTTACACCACAACAACACCACAGCTACATTACAAGTCAGTTCCTTGTTTCTCAGAATGAGCAGTCTCCTCATCTGGTGCACATTTAACGAATTGATTATCAGACTCTGTAATAAAACCCAGACGTCTGACGTCTGACTTCCAACACGGAAGGTCCTTTGTAATGATCAAAATTTATATATATACTGTACTAATCCCCCAAGGGAAATTTTTTTGGCTCTGCATTTAACCCTTCCAAAGTCAGCACACACACACACACACACACGTAAACAGTGAGCACACACACTCTTGAAGCAGTGGGCTGCCACACATTGCGGTGCCCAGATAGCAGTTGGGGGGATGAAGGTGGAGGAAGGGAGGGTGCAGCTCACTCCTCCCACCGCCACACATTTTTTTCTGCTGGTTTGGGAATCGTACCACCAATCTTTCGATCCCAAATCCACTTCTCTAACCATTACGTCATAATCATGGGTGTGTTTTGGGCATAACATGCAATAAACCAGAATAAATCAGTGTCATCTCTTATTTCCTTTAATAACCAGATGCGCTTGTACACCAGAGGATTCGTGTTACATTCGTGTTGGCAGAATGCGGGTAGAAGGAAAGGTTGATTTCTGATGAGGAATGATTTGTTATTGTGTGTGTGTGTGTGGTTGGGTGGGTGAAGTGGAACAGCTTTTAAATAGAGTGAAATTCGGCACTGTTGACTTCAGACCAGGTTTCTGTTGGAAAACAATCCCGCTGCCTTGAGATATCAGTGCACTATCCTAATTATGGTCAGGGGGACACTGGCACCCATCTCATCCGACTCTGGGCGAGGGCAACTCACAAGAACAATTTGCAGAGCCAACACACATACAACCATTCACACTCACACCTAGGGGCAATTTGGAACAGACAAATTAGCCCACTGTGCACGTTTTTGGACTGTGGGAGGAAACCGGAGTATCCAGTGGAAACCCACGCAAGCACGGGGAGAACATGCAAACTCAACATGGAATTGAACCCAGGAGCTTCTTGCTGTGAGGTGGGCGTGCTAACCACTGCACCACCGTGCCACCGTATTTTATCATTTAATAATACTTGAATATTTAATTTTAATTTCCTATTAAATAATATTTGAATATAGTATTGAATAATATTTGAATATAATATTGAATAATATTTGAATATAATAAGTAATATTTGAATATAGTATTGAATAATATTTGAATATGATATTGAATAATATTTGAATATGATATTGAATAATATTTGAATATGATATTGAATAATATTCGAATATGATATTGAATAATATTTGAATTTCCTATTGAATAATGTTTGAATATAATATTTGAATATAATATTGAATAATATTTGAATATAGTATTGAATAATATTTGAATTTCCTATTGAATAATATTTGAATATTGTATTGAATAATATTTGAATATGTTGAATAATATTTGAATATGATGTTAAATAATATTTGAATTTCCTATTGAATAATGTTTGAATATAATATTTGAATATAATATTGAATAATATTTGAATATGATATTGAATAATATTCGAATATGATATTGAATAATATTTGAATATTGTATTGAATAATATTTGAATATGATGTTGAATAATATTTGAATATGTTGAATAATATTTGAATGTGATATTGAATAATATTTGAATATGATGTTGAATCATATTTGAATATAGTATTGAATAGTATTTGAATATAATATTGAATAATATTTGAATATAATATTAAATCATATTTGAATATAATATTGAATAATAGTTTATATATAGTTTATATAAAGTTTATATTATATATAGTAATTAAAAATGAACTGTTTGTGGTGAAAATAATTTAACGTTTTGTTTCATTTCCAGATTATCAACTGGATCAGTGACAACATGATGAGCTTTAATGCTTTTGATCAGATTCAGGAGTTTATTCTGGGTAAGTGGGTACACGTTCTCTCTCATTTTTCTTTTACTCTCTCTTATTCTCTCTTCCCCTCTCTCTTGCTTTGCATTTCTTTCTTTTTTCCTTTACTCTCTCTTATTCTTTCTCTCTCTCTCTCTCTCTCTCTCTCTCTCTCTCTCTCTCTCTGTGTTGATCAGTCTTTGTCTTTTCTGTGTGTGTGTGTGTGTGAGATAGTAACCAGTGTTATGTGAATGTAGGTTCTGTGTACAGGATGTGCTCTGCGGGTTCTCTCAGTGTGGATAAAGTGCTTCCGTACTCCTCTGTGTTTGAGAAGAAGGTAATTTAAATAAAACGCCTCTGACGCACTAACGTCCAGTACAGGAAACATCATCCTCACTGGATCTCACTGAGTCACACTGAATCTCACAGAATCTCATTAAATCTCACTGGATCTCACTGGATTTCACTGGATCTTCTGTTCCACCTGATATCTGCAGTGTGTGTCAGTACAACATGCAGAGGAGGAAGTGAGGAAGTGAAATTATTGTTGGAATTTTTTTTAAGAATGAAAGCAGAACTAAACTTGGGACGTGCTGTACATCGCGGAGAGAACTGGGATTATGTAACTTCTGTAAACTGTGTATAAAACTGCTGACCATGATGAGGAACGTACTGTTTTGTACTGCAGGAACTTCCTGTGGCGCTGACGGCCATTCCCGGGGTGAAGTGCACACCTGCGCTGCTCTCTCATCCAATCATTAAAGGGAAGGTAACAGGCAGTTTATTTCTCTCGGGAGGTTATGAGACGGGATGGAAAGATTTCATTAAATGACACCTGAAGTGGAGAATTTTCCCTAATTACTGTAAAATATCAAACACATTCACTCACTCACTCACTCAACTGCCAAACCACGTACTCCTAGTACGGTCGCGGGGGGCTATTGCCTGTCTCAGCCGACACTGGGCCAAGGCGAGGTACACCCTAAACACGTCACCAGACCATCACAGGGCAACACTGGGGCAATTTGGAACAGTCTTTTGGACTGTGAGAGGAAACCCGGAGTACCCGGAGGAAACTCACGCAAGCACGGTGAGAACATACAAACTTCACATAGAAACACCCTCGCTGAGCCTGGGACTCAAACCCAGGACCTTCTTACTGTGTGCCACCCTGTGACTCTTTCTGATGAATATAAAAGGATAATAATGTGACTGATTTCAGCAGGTTTGATGTGTGCAGTGTGTCTCAGCTCTCACACTAATGTGTGTTTGTGTGTAAAAGGCCCGGATTCTGCAGGGATTTTGGAAGGAGCTGCAGGGGGGTATCGAAAGGACAAAATACTTGGAGAGCATCCCAAACCCTCGATATCGCTTCTCTCAGATCAAGAGTGATTGGAGCAAACTTCGAGATGCACTGGTGAGAAGAGAAAACAAACAATCTTGTCCTGTTTGTATTTTCTTTCCTTCCGGGTGCTGGCACTCAACTCCAGATCCTCATAAAAGTACTAAAATCTGGAGGGGGCAGTGTTTGGATATCGCCTGTTTGGATCTGCAGGATATCAATATTTTTAGGACGAGTTGTGTTTAATACACTGCTGTTTTCTGTGAATAAAAATCATTTCTAACGTTTCAGAATTCAGAGACGAAGAAATCCTTTAATTACCAACAACTAGAGGAGAACACCAAAAAGTATGTGGAGCACTGAGTGTGTGTGCATGCATGTGCCTGCGTGTTCATGCTACTACGTGTGTGTGTGGGTGTGTGTGTGTGTGTATGTGTGTGTGGGCACGAGTGACTGTAGGAGGGGTACGAATGTGTGAGTGTGGGGGGGGGTACAAGTGATTGTGTGTGTGTGTGTGTGTGTGGGTGGGTACAAGTGTGCGTGACTGCGCAGTGCATGTGTGTGTGCATGTAAGTGTGTGAGTGTGTGGACTGGATCTTTTTGTGACTAGATATATTTCTGATTGGATCTTTTTGTAATTAGACCTTTTTGTGACTGGATCTTTTTGGGATTCAATCTGTGGATGTTTTTAGCATTAGCGAAGCTAGTTAATAAATACAAACTAACATCAGTCTTCATAAAAAGCAATACACAAATGATCTTTAGTGTGATTGGCTCTTTTTGTGATTAGATCTTTGTGATTGGATCTTTGTGATTGGACCTTTTTTGTGATTAGATTAGATTCTTCTTTTTCAGTTACTCAAGCTCCAGTTGAATTATGAAATACTGTAGGGTCAGTGTACTGTGGTAGCTTTTTATACTAGAGATATAGACAGATCATCCTGTGATGGTTCTGGGTACGATTATTCAATGCATCCTGAATGTTTAGGCTTCCTGCATCTCGTATTTTATAGTATATTAATTAAATGAAAGTACGCTGGAACATACCCGTGGTCCATGCTAATATTTCTCTTCTCGTCTCTAGAGTTCTGTCAGCGGTAGATATGTGGCATCTGGGTAAGTACAAATACTGTAAAGAACAAATACAGTAACATACAAACATTGTAAAGAACAAATTCTGTAATGAACAAATTCTGTAATGAACAAATACTGTAATGAACAAATACTGTAACATACAAACACTGTAAAGAACACATTCTGTACAAAACAAATACTGTAAAGAACAAATACTGTAAAGTACAAATACAGTAATGAACAAATTCTGTAAAGTACAAATACTGTAAAATGCAATACTGTAAAGAACAAATTATGTAAAGAACAAATTCTGTAAAGATCAAATACTATAAAGAACAAATACTGTAACATACAAATAATGTAAAATACAATACTGTAAAGATCAAATACTGTAAAGAACAAATACTGTAAAATAGAATACTGTAAAATAGAATACTGTAAAATAGAATACTGTAAAGTACAAATACAGTAATGAACAAATACCATAAAGAACAAATTCTGTAAAGTACAAATACTGTAAAGTACAAATACTGTAAAGTACAAATACTGTAAAGTACAAATACTGTAAAGTACAAATACTGTAAAATAGAATACTGTAAAATAGAATACTGTAAAGTACAAATACAGTAATGAACAAATACCATAAAGAACAAATTCTGTAAAGTACAAATACTGTAAAGTACAAATACTGTAAAGTACAAATACTGTAAAGAACAAATACTGTAAAGAACAAATACTGTAAAATAGAATACTGTAAAGTACAAATGCTGTAAAGAACAAATGCTGTAAAGAACAAATACTGTAACATACAATCATTGTAAAGAACAAATACTGTAAAGAACAAATACTGTAACATACAATCATTGTAAAGAACAGATTCTGTAATGAACAAATACTGTAACATAAAAATACTGTAATGAACAAATACTGTAATGAACAAATACTGTAAAGAATAAATTCTGTAAAGAACAAATTCTGTAATGAACAAATACTGTAACATACAAACACTGTAAAGAACGCATTCTGTAAAGAACAAATTCTGTACAAAACAAATACTGTAACATACAAATACTGTAAAGAACAAATACTGTAAAGTACAAATACAGTAATGAACAAATACCATAAAGAACAAAAACTGTAAAAAAACAAATACTGTAAAGAACAAATACTGTAAAGAACAAATACTGTAAAGAACAAATACTGTAAAATACAATACTGTAAAGTGCAAATACTGTAAAGTGCAAATACTGTAAAGTGCAAATGCTGTAAAGTACAAATGCTGTAAAGAACAAATGCTGTAAAGAACAAATACTGTAACATACAATCATTGTAAAGAACAGATTCTGTAACGTACAAATACTGTAACATACAAATACTGTAATGAACAAATACTGTAAAGAATAAACTCTGTAAAGAACAAACACTGTAACATACAAACACTAACATACAAATTCTGTAAAGAACAAATTCTGTAAAGAACAAATTCTGTAAAGAACAAATACTGTAAAGATTAAATACTGTAAAATACAAATGCTGTGAAGTACAAATGCTGTAAAATAGAATACTGTAACATACAAATACTGTAACGTACAAATTCTGTAATGAACAAATACTGTAACATACAATCACTGTAACATACAGTCACTGTAACATACAAACACTGTAACATACAAACACTGTAAAGAACAAATACTGTAAAGTACAAATGCTGTAAAGAACAAATTCTGTAACATACAATCATTGTAAAGAACAGATTCTGTAATGAACAAATACTGTAAAGTACAAATACTGTAATGAACAAATACTGTAAAATACAATACTGTAAAATACAATACTGTAAAGAATAAATTCTGTAAAGAACAATAACATACAAACACTGTAAAGAACAAATTCTGTAAAGAACAACTACAGTAAAGAACAAATACTGTAACATACAAATACTGTAAAGAACAAATACAGTAACGAACAAATGCTGTAAAGTTCAAATGCTGTAAAGTTCAAATGCTGTAAAGAACAAATGCTGTAAAGAACAAATGCTGTAAAGAACAAATACTGTAACATACAATCATTGTAAAGAACAGATTCTGTAATGAACAAATACTGTAATGAACAAATACTGTAATGAACAAATATTGTAAAGAACTAATTCTCTAAAGTACAAATGCAGTAAAGAATACTGTAAAGAACAAATTCTGTAAAGAACAAATACTGTAAAATACAATACTGTAACGTACAAATACTGTATCATACAAATACTGTAAAGAACAAATACAGTAACGAACAAATTCTGTAAAATACAATATTGCATCAAATTATAAAGATCAAATTCTGAAAATTAACTGTAAAGAACAAATACAGTAACGTAGAAATACGGTAAACAAATTCTGTAATGAACAAATACTGTAACATACAAACACTGTAAAGAACAAATTATGTAAAAAAGGTATACTGTAATGAACAAATACTGTAATGAACAAGTACAGTAATGAACAAATACTGGAAAATACAATACTGTAAAGAACAAATACTGTAACGTACAAATACTGTAACATACAAATACTGTTAGGAACAAATACAGTAACGAACAAATACTGTAAAAAACAATACTGTAAAGAACAAATACTGTAAAATACAATACTGTAACGTACAAATACTGTAACGTACAAATACTGTAACGTACAAATACTGTAACGTACAAATACTGTAAAGATCAAATACTGTAAAATACAATACTATAAAGTACAAATACTGTAAAGAACAAATTCTGTAAAGAACAAATACTGTAACATACAAATACTGTAACATACAAATACTGTAAAGAACAAATACAGTAATGAACGAATACAGTAATGAACGAATACAGTAATGAACGAATTCTGTAAAGAACAAATACTGTAAAGAACAAATAGTGTAAAATGCAATACTGTAAGGATCAAATGCTGAAAATTACAAATTCTGTAACGTACAAATACTGTAACATTCAAATACTGTAAAGAACAAATACAGTAACGTACCAATACTGTAAAGAACAAATTCTGTAACGAACAAATACTGTAACGTTCAAATACTGTAACGACTAAATTCTGTAATGAACAAATTCTGTAAAAAGTGTATCCTGTAATGAACAAATACTGTAAAGAACAAATTCTGTAAAGTACAAATACTGTAAAGAACAAATACTGTAAAGAACAAATACTGTAAAGCACAAATACAGTAATGAACAAATACAGTAATGAACGAATACAGTAATGAACGAATACAGTAATGAACAAATACTGTAAAGATAAAATTCTGTAAATAAGTTCTGTAAATAACAAATTCTGTAAATAACAAATACTGTAAAGTACAATAATGTAAAGTACAAATACTGTAAAGTACAAACTCAGTAAACAAATACTGTAACATACCAATACTGTAACATACCAATACTGTAATGTACAAATACTGTAACGTGCAAATACTGTAAAGATCAAATACTGTAAAGTACAGATACTGTAAAGAACAAATTCTCTAAAGTACAAAT
>JBCNYH010000007.1:4801681-4821285 GCA_039654325.1 Tandanus tandanus
TATTTTTTTTTTTTTTTTTTTAATTACTGCCCATTGTCATGCACATCAGCAATACATAACAGCCAATCAGCATCAACTCAGCAAAGTGGTAGGCTAATTGGATTTGCTGTGGTGGGCACACGTGGACACCAGACGGACACAGGACAACTTGCCAACCATATTCTATGAATACGGTGCTCCCCTCGGCTCTGCTTTAATGTTTAGTGTAAAAGATTAATCCAAATGACATCTACATGGATATCTGACAAGTGAAGTTTGACACAGAGACATAGGCTTATAGATTATTAGTCAAACTATAAATATCCTGTGGATTTAAAAAGAAAAATTAGAACAGTGCATGGTGTAAACGGTTACATGGTATGGTATGTGGGCGCCATCTACTGAACAAAATGCATACTACAGGTTATATATGCACTATTTCAGGTAGTATACAAGAATATGCCCCTCATTCCTGTGTGCCTCATCCAAGTGATTTATACTAATTTAAATTATACTAATAATTATACTATTCTCATCACTTGGGGTCTATTAAATTATCCATTACCTTCTGGTCGAGCTTTGGGTTTCTTCAGTCCTCCATCCTGCATCAATTCGAAGGCAAATGCAACATTATGCACCTGTGTAATATAAAAATAATTACATTTCCTTACTCCCCAAAATAGCATTTTTATGTTACAGAGGTCAGTGCAGCTATATGAATGGGAAACATTATACTCACTTTCTGTTCAAAGCTCTCTGGCGTGAGGTAAAAGTTATACAGTGGTACAAAATATCCTTCCAACAGGCCCATAAGCAGCACCAGGTATACACCATCTGCAAACTATAAACAAACAGATATATTCACATTGAGGTATAGGATATTTGTGAAACTCTGAAAGACTTTAAGGTAAACTTCTCAGGAACACTTAAAGTGCTGTACGATAGAGATGAGAAGAGAAAATGTAATAATTTCGGATAACCTGTGACTCCAGCTCATTGACTTCCAGATTAAGCTTGTTCAGGTGTTTGTTTACGAAGGTGATCAGAGACTGAGAAAGAAGATAAACTACCATCAGACCAAAAGTTATGCCGTAGAAACATCTTGTAAGGATAGTGGATATACCCTTGTGGTTGTAACAAGTGGAGGTTGGACTTGGGGTGTGAGGGCCATTTTCAGAAAAATGTACACATTATCTATCAATGTATGTGCATTCCATTTAAGGTCGCTGTTTTCAACTTAATGCATAAAAGGCTGTCTTTCTTTAGAAAATGTCCTCACCATTACTGTGTACATTTTTCTGAAAATGGGCCGTATCTTGGAAAAAGATAAATCCATTAACCTTAACGGTAAAGTGACTCACTATAATTAAGTGATTATACACAATAGTAGAACATCTTAAATTGGATAAAGAGGTACTGCAATAAACTTCTGAGACAAGCTGTTTTACCGTTTTGACCACATTGAGCTTGTCAGGTGCATGGTCCAGTAGGGTGTCAAAGGCGTCCCTCTCTGTAAATACACACCCAAAAACACATATTATACATTTCTATATTATATATTCCAATAAGGTGCAGCATGGTAGAATAGTGCTTAGCATGTCTGCCTCACAGCAAGAAAGTCCTGGGTTCGAATCCCAGTTTCGGCTTTTCTTTGTGGAGTTGTGCATGTTTGCAGGTACTCCAGGTTTCCTCCCAGAGTCCAAAGACATGCACATCAGGCTAACTGGCTGCTCCAAATTGCTCCTAGGTGTGAGTGTGAATGGTCATTTGTGTTGACCCTGTGATGGTCTGACAAGCTGTTCACGATGTACCCTGCCTTCGCCCAGTGTCAGCTGAGATAGGCTCCAGCATTTTAGCAAATGAGTGAGTGAGTGAGTGAGTGAGTGAGTGAGAAAGATAAAGTTATTCAATTGTTACATGCATTTTATGGCCAAAAGTTTGGGACACCTGAACATTACACCCATATGTGGTTCTTCCCCAACCTGCTGCCATGAAGTATTAAGCACATAATTGTATTGAATATCTTTGTATCCTGTAGCAGTTAGATTAGCTTTCCATTGCAAAGAGGCTCAAACATGTTCAGCGTGACAATATAGGTGTACACAAAGCGAGCTCCATGGAAACACGGATGGCAAGGATGGGAGGAAGAACTCCTATCCAGATTCCTGAACTGAACACCACGAACGCCTTCAAGATGAACTGGAATGCTAAATTTTCACAAGCACATATGTGGCAATGGTCAATTGTGCACAAACTTTGGGCCATATAGCGTACTTAGAGGTCTTGTAAGGTAACTGTCTCATGTCTGCTAACATACTGCCTACTCACCAAATCTTCCCATCATCATTCTGAAAAAAACAAACACAAAAACAAAACAAAAACAAGAGTGATACCAGAGTTACATAGTGTGTCGAAAGCATCTGACCACAAGATGCGACTAAAGGGCTAGTCGAACACTATGCTGCAGACTTACTCTGTTGTGGTTGTAAGTTCTTTTGTTATACGGGATGTGTGTAAGATGCCCTCCTTTTTCTATAGACGATAAAGAAATCGAAATTATTAATTTCATAGATATCTGATATGAATAGGATGAGCATATCTATGATATAGACCAGCTTACACACCTTGACTACCACCACCTTTACAGAGACATGCTCAGGGAGCCTGATTGGGGCCATAAAGTGCATAGCCAGAGTCACCAGCAAGTATACGATGGCCACCAGGTTCTTTGAGTGGATTGCTGAAAGAGAAAAAAGGACACATTTATCCTTTCATTAATCCGAATGAAGGTGTTTGCGTGATGAATATAGTTGGACACACACTTCTCACAGTGTTATACTCACAATCAACTCCCCAATCTATCGTCCAGCCTTGAGGTCGGAGCAGCTCATTCACTGCTTCCAGTACAGTCTGTAGCTTCTGTTTCTGACCAATCTCTGATTGGGTCACCTCTGCTACATTTAGCTTGCGTCCTGACAACTTCTCTGATCGAAAAACACACACACACACACACACACACACACACACACACACACACACACACACACACAGAAATATAACACACTTGCTCTTACTTACAGGGCTGGGTGATATTACCTACTGTATAAGCCATTTTCCCAGTGTTTAATTTATACTATACTGGAAGGGCATGGGGTGGCAGAGTGGTTAGCATGTCGGCACACAGCAAGAAGGTTCTGGGTTTGAGTCCTGGACTATCTGCACTTTGTCTTAGCTAATAGCTCTGATACTGTGTGTAGCTAAAGACATCTGTTCTCCTCAGTTCAGCATACTCATGCAAACACAAAAGCAACAGCACTCTGTGAAGGTGTTAATGGAAATCACAATAAATCTAAATGAAACAGGATTTTTAAAGTTTATTAATATTTACACTACTGTTCAAAAGTTTGGGGTTACCCAGAAAATTTCAAATTTTTCCATGAAAACATTAACTTACATCCATCAAATGGGTTGCAAAATAAATATGAAATATAATTAAGACATCAACAAGTTTTAAAAATTATTTTTTTAATTGAAATAATAGTTTTGTCCTTCAAACGTTTTTCTTAAGCTTTCAAGCTTTTGTCTTAAATGCTCCATTTGCAGCTATTACAGCCTGGCAGACCTTGCTGTCAATTTGTTGAAGTAAAATGCAGAAATTTTATCCCATGCTTCCTGAAACACCATGCGCTTCTTTTGTACAATACAGTCAAGCTGCTCCCACAACAGCTTAATCAGGTTGCGATCCGGTGACTGCACTGGCCATTTCATTATTGACAGAATACCAGCTGACTGCTTCTTCTTTAAACAGTTCTTGCATAGTTTGGAGTGCTTTGGGTCGTTATCCTGTTGTAGGAGGAAAGTGGCTCCAATCAACCGCCGTCCACAGGGTATGGCATGGGGTTGCAATATGGAGTGATAGCCTTTTGTGTTCAAGATCCCATTTAACTATATAACTCTCCCACTTTACCACCACCAATGCACCCCCAGACCATCACATTTCCCCCACCATGTTTGACAGATCATGTCAAGCACTCCTCCAGCATATTTTCCTTTAAATTGCGCCTTACAAATGTTCTTCTTTGTGACCCAAACATCTTATATATAGGACTTCCCCCCCCAGTCTTCTGCTGTACAGTGTCTGTGTTCTATTGCCCATTCTAATGTTTTCTTTTTAGTGGCCAGTCTCAGACAACTCCAGGAGTCACCTCTTTACGGTTAAAGTTGTTATTGGGGTTTTTCTGGTACTGTTTAATGAAGCTGCCAATTGAGGACCTCTCAGGTGTCTGTTTCTCAAGCCAGAGACTCTGATGTACTTGAGATCAGCAGTTTCTAGGCAAATTCTTGTAAGGAATAGCCTTCATTTTTTAGAACAATCATGGACTCGTGATCATGATCATATTTATTATACCACATACTAACAGAAAATGTTTTATATAATAGGGCATCAATTAATGAAGCTACTTCTTCATATCACGCTATATTAAAAAAAATCTACATTGATGTATTCATGATGGTAAAAACACTGCAGCTACCTGTTAATTTCTGAGTAAGTGTTGATATTTCTGCTAAACTTAATACTCACAATATTTACCCGGCTAACGATACGAATAGTCATATTGCTATAGTAATAATTCTTCAGTATATTGGCCAGCTCTACTTTCTTACATCTTCTCAATATGTTTTCTTACCAAATAGTTTCTGCAGCACTTGTCCATCATAGAGATCCTCTTCTAGATCTTTAACAATGATCCTTTCTTCCTCCAGCTCATTATTGATCCAATCAATCAGAACCTGGGATTAATGCAAGAATAACCGGCATTATTACTGAGCAGCTTCATCATCAATTTACTAATCACTGACTCAGTACTTCGCCGAGAAAACAATTTTGCCGGGATGATCTACTTATTTGTCCTGAAATGCTTTTACTCCACAACATGTTCTGCACACTTAAAACATCTACTGTTGCATAGGTTGGCTAGATGTTTTGTTGCCAAAAATGCACAATGAAACATGCAAAGTAAATGAGAAACACACCTTCTGTAGGTCTGTAAATTTAGGATTCTCTCGAGAGGTGGGATCTAACATAATCCGCTCAGCATTCTCCTCTGTGAAGAAAATAAGACATAATAAAGCATCTACAATTACCTTTAATCCTAATGCTAACCTTTTAGAGTTTTTATTGATTATCTGCTTATAGCAGCACCTGCCAAAGAGTGGGATGTATTAGGCAGAACGTGAACAGCCATGGCATGGGTGCCCAAGGTTTATTGATGCACGTGAGGAGTGAAGGCTGGCACTTCTGGTCTGAGCTGCTAAAATTGTTATTGCTGCTATGATTAAAAAAAGGTGTCAGAACACAGTGCTTGGCAACTTGCTGCATATTGAGCTTCTTAGCTGTACATCAGTGGTGCTAATGTTATGGCTGATCGGTATATATATATATATCACCACCCTGACCAAAAATAAATTTTGGCAGTGAGTCAGTACTTCTGCTCATTTCTCTGTAAGGTCACAGATGAAATCTTTTCACATTTCTGTGACTCACAAGTAATTCTGAGCAACAGTGGGTGTTGTCAAAATGTTACCAAAGAGAACTTACTTCACACTGGCAAGGGTGTTTAATTAAATTCAGATAAAAGTTTGTTTTGTTTCGATGTGAAGCTGAAATAAATAAAAACATTGAATTCATTACGATTTGAGACAGAAATCAACATGGAATCACTAAATAAGGAATGTACAGTACATTTATTAGAAGTTAATTACTTTTTTTTTTTCTGAATATGGTACTCCTGACTTATAGTTGAATATTAATGCAAGTGTTTTCTCATTCTTTTACTGGCATTTCCATGACAGTGATTTTCAATAACACCATTTTGGAAAATAGGGAAAGGGCAGCTTGCTACAGTAAGAGGCAGCAAACTCTAGTCTGTAGGTCTTTCTCATATTATTTATGCACAAAGCACAAAATGGCATTTACTGTCTTATATTTCCACATGTTAAACATATAGACACACACACACACACACACACACACACACGCACACACACACACACACACACACACACACGAACACACACACACACACACACACACACACACACACACACACACACACACACACACACACACACCTCATTTAAAGTAAAATTTCCCCTTATAATCTGTATCTTGAAGAAGGGAAAAGGGACTTTGAAGGGATTTTATTTTGGATTCTGGCTTTTTAAAGAAATTTTATTTTAAACATTCTCCAAAAATTACATCAGCTGACACATCCTGTTTTGCATCTTTAAGGGTGCTGGATGGTACGTATGAATGTGTGATATTTCAGAGATACTGAAAACAAAGTGCTTTCAGCATCACCAGAAATATGTCTTGACTGTTAAACAATGCACAAACAATCCACATGATGCAACTACAGTGTGTGTTCAAATCTCTCCCAGTAAGTAGTATAGTAAATCAAGTGGAGGGAGGAGTATGTTACCTAGCAGCATGTCCTCTGGGAGCAGGTCAGTACTGGTAGGGAGGAGTGGAGCGTTAATGGCATACTTCCCCTCTTCCTGAAGGTCACTCACTAAAGACACAAAAATAAGAGACAGTGTTAGAACCACGTGGCTTGAGTGTTTAGCAAAAAAAAAAAATTTAAAAATTTAAAAATAGTAGCCTAGTATTCAAGTAGTGCTTTGGGAAAATTATGAAAACCCTCAATAAACTGCCACAAACTTGTTGAATAAGTACATTTTAACACGACAAAATCTTTGTGAATATACACTCCTTTTTTTAGGCTACAGAAGAACCTGGTAACTCGCATAAGCCCATTCACTCACTTATCGAACCACTGAATCCTACTAGGATCGTGGAGAGACTAGAGCCTATCTCCACCAACTATGGGCAAAGGCCGGTTCACAAATGCAGCTGGTTAAGCCATCACCTTGAACAGCTGGACGGGCTATCGCAGGGCCAACACACACACACACACACACACACACACACACACACACCTAGGGGCAATCTGAGACAGTCATTTAGCCTAACACGCGAACTTCACACAGTAACGTCATTGCTGAGCCTGCGACTCAAATCCACAACCTTCTTGCTGTGAGACGGATGTATTAACCACTACACCACCATGCCACCCTCACATAAGCCCAACTTCTCCAAATTTTGGACTCAAGATTTAAGCAACATAAGAAAAAGTGATTTCTCCTCAATATACTTTATAACAACTGTATATGTAGAACGTTTTTTTAATCAAATCTTCTTATTAGTAAGTGTGCTGCATTTGATCATAACAGTAATTTTATTTCTGTGATTGAGTATAACCCAGAGTAACAATACACCCTACATCATCCATATTTCCCCTTTTTTCCTCTTCCCCTTTCTTAACAGGTCGTTAATCGTTGTCCCCAGAGGCAAAAATACAATCTAACTTCCTCTGGTAGCACAGTGCACCAGATCTCTTTCATATAATGATTCCACTATGTCTGATGGAGTAGATTGAGGCAGAGATTCATATCAGAGACATTTGTAACCCACCAAATCATAGCCACACCCTCTTTGAGATACTGATATTATGGTTGTCTTGAAGTTAAGAAGGTTCTCATTTCTTAAGTCTTATGCCAGAAAAGGAGTACTTCCTTCATTTCCTATACACACAAATCTACTGATAGGCTTACAGTAGGGGTTCATACGGTATGTCCAACCAAACTTGCATTTCCTTTGTAATTACAGCCTAAGCATTTATCATAGTTATGCTATTTCCTCCTGAAATGGCTGCACTGGCTAGATAATCTCTGGACCCTCTAGCTCTGGACACAAACTAATCTGATAATCAAGACACCAGGCTGGCTGGTTATAAATCCTCACCGAATTGAACAATTTACAGCAGGGAGTGCAACGCTAGTCCATGCAGTAGAGATTATGAATTGCACACGCAAGACATATCAGGCATTCCATCTAAAGACTACCGGTCTGCACCATATAAATATTTAAAAAGACAAAATCTAAATAATAACACAAAAGTGTTCACTATGAAGGGCATTCACATTCACCTAAACAGCTAAGCACATATATTTCTTTCATTGATTCCCTTTAACACACACTACCTTGCTTTTTTTTCTTTGTCCCACAGAGTAGCCCAGCCATATCGTAAAATACAGTCCGGGATCCAGCAGGTACCCTTAAGAAAATGACGGGGGAAAGGGTGTGTGAACGTGTGTGTGTGTGTGTGTGTGTCCATCCACACACACATTCAGTGGGCTGCTGTTTGTGGGGCTATGGCATTGAATCCAGCTTTTGCATGCGTTATTTCTGTCTCTGCACTACCCCCTACACTTTGCTGCTCCTGTTTCACTAGGCGACAGGAGAGGAAGGGAAGGGACAAGAACAGCTAGGAAATCAAAACAGGGCTGAATCCTAAAGGAGACGAAAGCACAGGTAGATTGGCAGTTCCTTGTAATGTCAGGGGTTTTTTTTTGTTTTAGTTTTTTTTTAATTTACAAGTATGTTGTGTGCATGGAAATAGGTTGCATGATGATCAAACAACTGGACGTTTAACTGTAATCGCATGTATACAAGCAATAGTAATTCCAAATAACACAATACAACAAATTCAAACACATACTTTAAACCTTAGCAAACAGTAATTATCAATTGCTGATTGTTGGTTTTTATATATAATGATTATTATCATTATTTATTATTAATATTAACATTGTTATTATTATTGTTAACATTATTATTATTATTATTATTATTATTATTATTATTATTATTATTATTATATTCTGTTTAGCTCTGGTGCATGTCGTCTTCGACGAACCATTTCATTTTCAAAGTCTCTTAGAGCAATCAGTCACAAAGGGGTCAAAAATAAAGGTTTTTAATTTGCTAGTTTTTTAAAGTAGTAATTTTCTAAAATGTTCAAGGTTATAAAAACTTTTTACATTTTGGCTGTAACATTATTTTCTTGGAGGTTTTGGCCTTTGAAAGTATGCATGTCCAAAACAATAAAATTTATTAAACTATCATTGTCAATGGTAGTAATATTTCAAAGTTAAAACCAGTTAAATTTGTTAAATTAAATTTTATTCACATTATTTATTTAGTCTACATGCGTGTGTAATCAACATTTCTGAATCTGGTTCAGATATGTTTTGCTCTAAAGTTATATACCTAGATGTACTTTATAAAAAGTGCATCTGATTGAAAAAAGATTCATTTCTTATTATCACAAGAGATAGAAAAGTCGGAGTGGACATTTTGTTATGATTACTTATCTAATTTTGAATGGAAACATTTTCATGACAAACATCCTCCTTTGAAAATTATTTCAGTTGGAATCCTGAGAATTTTTCAAGTGGGAAACTCAAATTTGATTTGCCCAAAATTTAACTTCCACATATATTTTATAACTTTATAACTTTTTGTTCATTATTTTTTTATTTGAAGGTACTCCATACTATCGTGTATTTATTCATATTTGAAATTTTTACATAATATGTAAAGGTTTTGGAACAATAACTCTAATTTTATGTTACCCCAGTGCTCTAGAAGACTGTGAAAAGGCTCTTAACATTTTTAATTAATCAACAAACCTTAGCATATTGATGAGCTACAAATAACCTCTAAAAGCAGGGCAGATTTAATCATCTGAAACTCTTTTTCATGTTCAAGTCCATTAGCAAATTGCAGCTGAGCAGGGTGCATCTAAGTGCATTGTCACGGAGTCACCACTTACAGTTAGGACAAATCAATAAAACTGCAACATCTACACAGACAATTTACTTTTTGCAATTTCATGCCCTTTGGATAAAAGCAGATCTAGCAAAACAGAGGTTGCACTGCACAAGTGAGATCTTAGCAAGGAAAATATACTCACTCACTCACTCATTTGTGAATCCAACTAGGGTTGCAGGGAGGCTGGAGCCTATCTCAGCCGACACTGGGCAAAGGCAGGGTACACCCTGGACAGCACGCCAGTCCATCGCAGGGCCAACACACACATAACCATTCACACTCACACCAAGGGGAAATTTGGAACAACCAATTAGCCTAATGTGTATGTCTTTGGCAAGTAAAATATGGGCAAATTTGAGTAATATTTCTCCTTAAAGGAAAATTTCTGTATGCTGCGCTGTAAATTGGCACCACTTTATTTCAGGGTTTGTGTCACTGTGTGACTTCTCTTTTTGTAAGTATCAAAAAATGCCTCAATGATAATCGACTTTATTTTTTGTTGTTGTTTTTGTTTTGCAGTTACTGAGGTAAACAGACATAGGTGTATCTCTGTAGGAATGCCATCCATGTTGTCAGGCACTTGTTATAACTTTATAAGCTTGTTAGTGGTCAAAACAAGTGGCTTATATGACCGAGGCGTACATGACTTGGTTGTTTGCCCTGTAGAGTTACAGTGTATAGTCTTTTTGCTGTTGTCACTTATGTTGTCGATCATCATTTCATCAACTTTAAGTTATTTGTTTTTAAACTATATATATATATATATATATATATACATACATATATATGTGTGTGTAAGAATATGATACTTAAATGGTATATGAGACATGGCAGCCCAACATAATTAAACATTAAACAAACACCGTGAGGATAAATAAACATTAAACATTAAACATTAAACATACTACTTTGACATTTTCACATGCTATATTTCAGATCTCTAATTGCTAATAAAAAATTGTTATCAATAAGATAATCTATAAACCTGCTTTTCTTAAAATATCCTTAAAAAGTCGGCTACCCAGAAATATTCCGTACGTTACCCGGTGTCCTCTAATAGATAAAAACACCGTTAAAAAACAACAATAAACCAACTAATTACTCAAACTACACAAATTCTATTTCTTACTAAATTTTATGGAAGTCTGAAATGTGGACAATGTAATGAACGAAGTACGGACACGATATGTAATAAACGAATGACATTTTAATTTCTCATATTTAAAAAAATATATGCTTGAAAAACACAGTATCATAACATGTAAACACAGTTAAATACTTGCTGTATCTGTTCCCTGTTGTACTTGCCTCAAAGATAACGTAAAGCAGTGTGAAATATATTCCTGAACAAGGCACTTTTCTGGGCCATGAATTTCACCATTTCATTAAACAAAATTGAAAATTAAAATACTATAAGAATCTGCTCTACCAAGTATTTTATTTCAATGTATTTCACAAAAAGTATACAAACAAATAAATACTGACGCAACAGCCCAGAGGCAATACACTTCTGCACAATTATGAGAAAAACATACTGCCCCTCATATTTGCTGGTATCATGTTCTTGCACAACACACGCACACACACACACACACACACACATATATACAGTGTATATATATTCATTCATTCATTTTCTGAACCGCTTAATCCTAATTAGGGTCGCGGGGAGGCTGGCACCCATCTCAACCGACTCTGGGCGAGGGCAGAGTACACCCTGAACAGCTCGTCAGGCCATTGCATATATATATATATATATACACACACTGTTTTCATGCATGAAATGAGATGATATTTAGTTTACTTCAAGTATACTGTCAATAGCAGGAGACAATTTAAAGTCTGAAATGAGTAAATCCGTAATAAAAATATGAAATAACTTTTCCTTTATCCAAGACATCCTGACTTGATAAGATACTATATAATTTGTTGCAGTGTGATGTGTTCAAACTGTTGAACTATAAAATAACCTTCCTACAGATGCAGAGCTGCATCTTCAAAATTATCCCATATTCATAGCATGTCTCTAGGAAGGTATGTTCTGTAGCATATATTAAAAGCTATTTTTGAGCTTGGAAACACATGAGGTCACCATAACTGTAGCTCTGGGTATTTCTGGAGTGTGGCTGGTTAGATATGACACATAACTACCAAAACAGCAACAGGGCACAGACTGTGCTGCGTTATAGAGCTTTATCTGCTGCCTTTTTACAAATACAAATAATGCTAATTAAAAAGGTCCAAGTTTACAATTAGAAAATTTAAAAATGTGGATCAAAGATAAAGCAGATCAAATATGCTAGATTAAAAAAATACAAATGCATACACAACTTACTTTTAGTACTTTTCTTCGGTGGCACTTGTGTCACAACAGCTGAAAACACTGAAAAATGTGACTACAAGTATGTAGAAAGCAATGACTTGCATTTATGCAACTGCACTTAATGGTTGTCAGCGAGAAACATTTGGATTGACAGATCACAGGCACACAGTTCCTCCATGCTTATCTGAAAAAAGTTAACTTGTGTATTAGGAAATACTGCACAACCCGCCATAAGCTCTGTTGAACTGCTGCGAAAGTTCTGTCAAGTGAAAGGGGCATGGTTTGTGTTTGTAATCAACTCAAACACCCTTATTTCACCAGATCGTTTCTATTTTAGTGTTCTAAACGTACAGACCTAAGTGCTTCTGCATTTATATCTTTGAGCACAACCCTGCAAATGTAAATGCTAAAACAAAGCAGAATTGTGTTTCAAAGTTAAAAATATACTTTATGTTTTTCATTTAATTTATCCTTTTAATTTATGAGGGGAGCACCATGGTCATAGAATATGGCTTGGATAGTTGTGCCGTATCCATCTGGTGTCCACGCGTGCCCACTACAGGAAACCCAGTAAGGCTGCTGTTTGGCTGTTATGTATCGCTGACCTGTATGACAATGGTCAGCAATAAAAACCAGATTTATTATTAATAACAAAACCCAAAAAATAGAGGCTCATACACCACCATTCAGACTCGCACAGAATAAAAAACACACAATCTAACTCAGGTAGGCAGACAAGCCTGAAGGTGAATAAATTTTCTTGGAGCAAACTCCAAAATTAAAAGGTTGACAGAACATGAAATTATTAAATAAGGAAATCAGATAGTGAGAGGAAAACCTGAGGCCTATCAATAGAGACATCTATCAGGAGCTCTGCTTGTAGGCAGTGCCTGAATCTATATATAATAATCAGTTGAATGGTAGCGGCATGGTGGCATAGGGGTTAGCCTGTCTGCATCACAGCATGAAGGCCCTTGTTTCGAGTCCCGGGTTCGGGGGTTTCTGTGTGGAGTTTGCATGATCTCCCCGTGTTTGCATTGGTTTCCTCCAGGTACTCTGGTTTCCTCCCACAGTCCAAAGACGCTTCCAAATTGCCCCTAAGTGTGAGTGTGAATGGTTGCGTGTGTTTGCCCTGTGGTAGTCTGGCGAGCTATTCAGGGTGCACTCTGCCTTCATGGAGTGTTGGCCGCGACCATAGTAGGATTAAGCAGTTTGGCAAATGAGTAAGGGCATGAGTTTAATTTTGGTTAATTTTGGGGACATGCAATGAGCATTCATAACACACATATGAGAACATGAAATATACACAAGCGCCTGGTGAGAGGACATTTCTACACTACCTTTCAGGATTTTTAAATCATTGCACTAGCTTGCAAGATGGCAAACAGTCAGAAAAATAATACTACTAATTTGTCATTGAAAGGCTGCCAATGTAGACAGGCTATATTTGGACCTTACCTCTTTGCATTGCCATCGTCACATCGTGTATTGCTATAATCACACATTTTGCTACGAATAACAGTCCCTTTTGTGCTGGTAAAATAACTGAGAGAGCACACAAATAGACAAAATCTTATTCCCAAAGAGAATATAACACTAGTAGAGCCACATTAGTGTATCAGGACCCACAAACACTCTGTCAGTATCACTGTAATAAAATATTAAACCACTTGGACTGCAAACCTAAAAATATTCTATTTTAAAACAGTTCTTGCAAAACTGATCACTTCACAATTAACAGGGCCATATGAGTTTTACAGTGGCCCCCACACACACACACACACACACACACACACACACACTGTGTTTCCATTATACTGCTTAGTGTGCAATTTGATTGGGACCTAAATACAGTAGTAAAGAAAACACATGAAATAAAAAAAATTTAATAACTCAAAATACTCAAATATCCATGGATTAAAGCTCTCCGGCCCTATGACATATTTCCATATATCTCTGTTTGTGTGTGTGTGTGTGTGTGTGTGTGCTGTAGTAAAATTTCATTAGTTAAAATTACTTCATTTCACTTTTTCACTTGAAGAGTTCACGAAGCGTTCTCTTGTGCCCACCCCTTGTGGATGTGGTGCATGGTTAAGTGTACACTTTTTTTTTTTTATCGTTTTTTTCCACGATTTTTTTTTTTATGTCCCAGACAAAAGATAACAAACATTAAAGAACCATAGTGAAATCTTTGGTCATGGCTCCAAAACAGTGATTGCACATCGCAGAGACTCTTATTTTGCCAGCGTCCCTGACATTCCTGACAGCGTCCCTCATATTTTGCATTATATAATTACCCTATGATTAACATGGTTATGTAGACTTTTTCTTAAAATATTTTAAATGGGGGCATTGCCTCTGTGCCTCTAATAAATGAGTCACCTCTGTCATACATTATGACTGAACTATTCTAATCAAATGAAGTAAATGCGAAATTCAAAAATCTATGCAGTGAACAAGACAGTATACAAAGAAACCTGCAAGAAAACAGACTGACAGATAAGGGTGTCCACATTGATGCAAAAATAAAAGAAAAAGGAAAAAAAAAAAAAGAAAATCCAGCAGGAAGGGAACTATGAAGCATTTAGCCTGAAGATAAATCTAATCTTTGTTTGGTTCTTTGATGTTTGTTTAAAAAAAAACTGTTTCCACCACTGACCACATGTGAGATACCCATCCAGTTTTCCCACCCTAGAAAAATTTATCCAAAAAAGTATTTTTACAGGGTACCTGGTCATTTTTGGTTCCTCCTCGGGTACTCTGTATTAATAATATCCATGACAGAAATAAGAGGACAGTTCTTCACAGGAAATGCTCAGATGACAAATCAAATGTACCATATCAGTAACTCCGTAATGCTGTTGTATAGTTGCTGGTATCAGTGAGATATGTAGTACTTTTGTGGATGCCTGACCATCTGACCCATATCACGCCTTCCCCAAATGATGCCATAAAGGTTGAAGGACTGTATAGAATCCTTTACGGGAACTAAGAGGCCCAAACTTGTTCCAGGATGACAAGGCCCCTGTGAGCATCATGAAATTTTCCAAGGCTGATGTGGAAGAACTTTGGGATGAAGTGAAAACCTACCAACTGCAACCTCAGTCTCAAGTCCTCTTTGCCAAAGATTGCTACTGGGATTTGTGTTCATTCTGCCTCAAGAACATTAGTGAGGTTAGCCACACTCTAAGATCTAGTGAAAAACTGACTCAGAAGAGTGGAGGATCTCGTGACTGAACTTGGGGAATAAATCTGGAATGAGATGTTAAACAAGGACAGATGGGTGTACCCAAATATTTCGGCCATATATTAACCACGCTAATGCCTACTAGCACATTTCTCACACCTAGGGGCAATTTGGAACAGCTAATCAGCCTAATGTGCATGTGTTTAGAATGTGCAGTGTTGGGAGGAAACTGGAGTACCCAGAGGAAACCCATACAATCATGGGGAGAACATGCAAACTCCACACAGGAACGCCCTCGCTAATCCCTGGACTCAAACCCAGGACCTTCCTGCTGTGATGTGGACATTCTAACCACAATGACACCATGCCCCTCCTCTCAGAATCAATGACCCCAATCAAACATAGACGGGGGGAACATTTTAATTTGTTGGTGCATTTACTGTAAATACTGTTTATTGTATAAATTTACTGTCAATTCATAATTACTTAAATAACATTAGCAATTATATACACAGCATCTTTTATGGTCATTTAAGGGGTAAAATATCACACCCCACACCATACTAATTCTCCATGCCTGGGCCAGAACAGAGCATTCACTTGTCATTGTGTTAATTATTATGCTAATTCACTCAAACGGTCAGCCTCAAGGGCGTCAAACTGGCATACTGGTTAGCACATCCACCTCACAGCAATAAGGTGGACCTTGGTTCGAGTCCCAACACGGGTGTTTCTGTGTGGAGTTTGCATGTTCTCCCCATGCTTATGTGGGTTTCCTCTGGGTACTCTGGTTTCCTCCTATAGTCCAAAGACATGCATATTAGGCTAACGGGCAGCTTTAAATTGCCCCTAAGTGTGAATGTGAGTGTGGATGATGGGGTGTGTGCTGCCCTGTGATGGCCTGGAGAGCTGTTCAGGGTGTATCCTGCCTTCACCCAGTGTTTGCTGAGATGAGCTCCGACCTTCCTGTGACATTAATAGAGTATGAGGCGGAATGGTGAATGAGTGAGTGAGTGAGTGAGTGAGTGAGTGAATCAGCCTCAGCCATGTCACTTGGTTTAAATTCTCTTCCCGAGCAACATAACTGTTGATACACAAAACAGTGGAACAATATTCCTCATTTTAAAAATGAACCAGGCAGAGGAAGTGATGAGCTATTTGCATACAAGCTGTCACAGGCTGTAAAGATATCTTAGAGGGTTATTTAAAATGTAGGCTTGGTTAAAGTTAAAAAAAAAAAAAAAAAAAACTTCTGTTCAATGTACTGTATGTAATCTGTTTTTCTAGTAAATTATTCTGCCTCTTTTTAGATTTTGCTAACAACGAGTCGTCCTGTTTAAAGACTGTGAGTGTTTAGAAATCATGTCTGAATGAGCTGGCTCTGAGGAAATTCAGTACAGCTCAGAAAAGAGTGAAAAAATACATGCTGACACACACACACACACACACACACACACACACACACACAGACACACACACACACACACGCACAAACACACACACAGTCTTGTTTCCATGCTTCAGGCAACAATAAATTGACTTACATTCATTTCCTGGAGACTTACACTAATCTTAACCTTACCCTAACCATAACCTTCCCCTTACCATAACCTTCCCCTAACCCTTACCATAACCTTAATCTTCCCCTAACCTTCCCCTAACCTTAACCTTCCCCTTACCCTAACCTTACCCTTACCCTAACCTTGCCCTTACCATAACCTTAATCTTACATCTCTTAATCTTAGGGCAGCCGTGGCCTAATGGTTAGAGAAGCTGCTTTGGGACCGAAAGGTTGCTGGTTCGATTCCCGAACCAGCAGGAAAAATGGGTGGCAGGGGGGATGAAGTGCCCTTGAGCACCTAACCCCCAACTGCTCTCCGGGCACCCCAATGTGTGTGGCAGTCCACTGCTCCGAGTGTGTGTGTGCTCACTTTGGATGGGTTAAATGCCAAGGCGATAATTTCCCTTGAGGGATTAATACAGTATATCAAAAATAAATAAATAAAACAAACAAACAAAAACTAATTTCAAAAAATCTTACCCTAACCTACCCTTACCATGAAATTTAATGATTTATATTATGGGGACTGGCATTTTGTCCCCATAAGGAAGACAAGTACCCATAATGCGACTGTGTAAGACACACAACTTGATTACCCCACAACACACACACTTTTTTCCTACTAAGGACATTCCTTCCTCTGACATAGCAATTAACACAGCTAATTAATACCACGCCTAGACCAAAAACTTAATCCTAACCTTACCCTCAGTGACCAAATGAAAACACTACGTTTTAAAAATACATCCATCCTAAAGTCCTCACCAGGTCAAAACTTTCATCACACACACACACACACAAAAACACACACACACACACACACACACACACACACACACACACACACACACACACACACACACACTACACTCTTAAATGCTTTTTTTTCCTATAAGGTCTTTGACAACACTGGGTGATGTTTATTTGTCCTTAGGAGACCTTAAATTGTTCTTGGTCCTGGAATTAGTGGTGTAGTACTTACAAAACACTATGTTTTGCCCCATCCTGTCGTCCCAGCACCATCTCAGCCTTTGTAAATCTTACTGCTCTGCATGAACTGTTCAACATAAACTGCATCCTGCAATAGAGTTTTTATTTTAAAATGCCTTGAGAATCTGCTAAGAGAAAATGAGACAGGATTCGTCATGGTCAGAATGTGGTCAATTATCTTAACGATTCTGCTGCTCAAACGTTTGGACAAATAAATCTGCTTTAACTGAGCATGAATTCAAAGATTAATCCATGTGTAATATCAAATAAAGGGATATTTAACTCTCCACATGTCCACTTTCTCAGGGGTTTAGACACACTCATGGAATGTCGCAACAGGAGACACAAAACAGGTAACCGCCTGGGGCCTTGAGCTGGCGGGACCCCCCGAGTATCGCTGATTACATTAATCCACAGCAGCGCCAATTTCATAAGAACCACCTAAAATTTAAATCTCAGGAATATATCATTTCCCTCTTCTGCTTCATTTATTACATTTTATGATTGACTGTGTATAGGAAAGTACAAAGACATGTCCAGAAACCCTCTTAGATAGGGCCCCTATGTCACTAGCTTGTTGCCAAAAGCTTCATAATTACAGTTCGGCAACTAGAGAGCTCTTATCTTTTGTTTATTCATTCATTTATTTATTCGGTTTTTTCCCAAAAGGCTTAATCCTATGCCTACTGGTTAAAACTAAGCAAGCTGTATGTACTCACTGACTAAATCACTCATTTGCCATCCCACTAGGGGGGCGGGGAAGCTTGAGCCCATCTTAGTCAACTCTGGGGTACACCCTGAACAGCCTGCCAGACCAGAGCAGGGCAACAAACACACAACCATTCACACTCACATTCCCACCTAAAGTAATTCAGAACAGCCAGTTATCCTAATGTGCATGTGTTTGGACTGTGTCAGGAAACCAGAGTACCCGAAGGAAACCCACGCAGGCACAGGGAGAACATGCAAACTCCACACAGAAATGGCCTCTAATCTTTCAAGCAATCTAAAAAGAAAGAACAGTCAAAAGGAGGAGAGAGAAAAAGCTAGTGCTGACATTTTTATTTCTTTATTTATTCATTTTTATGTTAGATTGTTTACTTTCTGGGGCGACTGACCTATGACCTGTCATGAGATGTCAACTCAAGCCATCCTGGCAATTATTGAATAAAGATTGTACAAGGAAGGTTTCATGTTCAGGAGTCTGGTACTCGTGTGTGAATCATAAGACTCTAGTCAGATGGTAACTAATACTAGGTTAACTGTATAACTAAAAACTTCCCCCATTTAACACTGTACCCTGGAACAGAATGGACTGAAAGGAAGAGCTTTTAACATTATTTATAGGGCATAAAAGGAAATATTGCCTTATAAGCTGAAATTTACTTTGAATGGCCTTAAAGGTTTTCAAATTCCCCAAACACACAGGCGTGGGAGCGAGTCTGTGTTCAAAGTTTAAAAGGTCCTACTGAATGAAGTGTTTGAATTTAAATATGCTTCTTTTGTATTGAGTCCACAATAATTCTGTGATTATGCATTAAAACCTTGCCTATTACAAGCATTATTCTTAGGAAGAAAAAAAAAATCACATTAGAGCTTTTTAAATAATTTTGTGGATTGATGGACAATCAATAAACTATGTGTGTATACATATATACATACATACATAACATACATACATAGTATGTATATATACATATACATATATATATATATATATATATATATATATACTGCTCAAAAAAATAAATGGAACACTAAAATAACACATCCTAGATCTGAATGAATGAAATATTCTTATTAAATACTTTGTTCTTTACATAGTTGA